>OW121740.1:126553629-126772098 GCA_933228675.1 Stomorhina lunata
AGTCAATTTTGATTATGTAGGCGATGTTGAATACCAAACACGATTCTAATTGGTCTTAACTTGGTAAGCCCAACTTATCTGGGTCATCCTTCATCTCAACTGTGGACACACACCTCTTCATGGTATCACCCGGGGAGCTAGTTTAACACCCATTAACATTGTGAGTTAACATGTTCCGAGAGTTGTCCCATAAGATCGATAAAAATGGGTTAGGATTACGGGCTAGTAACCCTCTCTTGAAAAAAAATACAATGAAGAGGATAAAATTAGAATTGAAATGTCCCACTACCCAATGTTAGAATAGGATGTACGAAACTTCGCTAGAAAGACCAAGTAGAGGAACATTTTTCAAAGCTTGGCCTATAAAATTGGAGAATATTCGCACAAGATCGAAATCCATGGAATTCTAAAATATGCTCGGACTTTGGCCTTAATAGGTTGTAACATTTAAGTAAGTAAGAGTCAATCTTATGTAAAAACTTATACAAAAAAGAAGATTTAAATTGTTTAAGTTTTAAAATAATTTTAAAAAAGTTTTAAAATAATTACAAAAAATCGTATAAAAATATTTTTCCAAAAATTACAACAAAGCAAAAAAAGCAAGGAAAAACAAAGTTATTTTCATATGATTTTGGATCTAAAAATAAAAATTGTTTGTATTAATTATAAGCTGCTAAGTTTTCAACATATGAAGTAGCTCAGTGGAAGAGTCTCTGCCTAGCAGTCGGAGGGTCTGGGTTCGAGCCCCCATTGGATCATAAAAAAATTTTTGTATTTCGTTTAAAAATATATGTTTCTAATAAAACAACAACAAAAAAGTTGTTGCTGTTGTTGTTGTTGCTTTCAAATTGCTTACCCAAGTCATTACTTTTCTGCAATTGGTAAGTACTTGCCTCCAATGACATCCCCATGTTAATGTAATGACTTAAACACCGAATGAGTAAGTAGTTCGTGTTCAATAGTTTAACTGTTTAACTCATTATTTGGTAATGAAAAGTTTTACTGGGGTACTTTACATTTTATTTTAAATATTTTTTTTCTCAAAATGCATTTTCTTTTATAAAAGTTTAAAGTTTTGAAGATTTTTTGTCTCTCCTATTTGAAAGACGATATCTTCTTATTGTTAGAAGTTATAGAATATATTTTTGGAAGTTTTCGAGAAGTGAAGAAAAATGTTTATGTAGATAAGCCAAACAAAAAAAGTGAATAAGTCGTGAATAAATTAACATTTTGATAAAAAAAAAACAAGTAAGAAAATGCTATAGTCGGTCAAGCCCGACCATACGATACCCTTCACCACTAAGATCAAAAGTGTTATTTTTCCTGTATAAAGACAAATATTTGCAAAAATGTAACAACATACGAACATTTTTTCAAAACTTATATATTTAAATTGTTTCCGTCATTTGGACTTATATAAGAGCAAGGGTCAAATGGGAAATTTTTGGCAAATTGATTAAAGTTGTTACACAAATTATGTGTGCAAAAAATAAATGTGAAATTTTCATTATCTTCAGATTTACGAGCGTTTTAGTGATTTTTGTCTCATTTAGTGCGTTTTTAAAGAAGAGTTTGTAAACCGAAATTTGGTACAGTGATTTTAGTTTACATAAGCAGTATTTGTTTTAAATTTTATGAAAAGATATTGATATTTGTAGCAAATATATTAATTCGGGGAAGTGGGACCTATGGGAGGTACCATAAATAATAGACCGATTTCGACGAATTTGAATAGCCATGGTCCCGTTATCAAAAAAATGATCTGTGCCAAATTTGATAAAATTATCTTTAGAATTGCGACCTGTAGTTTGATTACAAGGTTTATATGTGGGTCCAGCCAGCCGTCCAGCCAGACGGACGGACGGACATCGCTAAATCGACTCAGAAAGTGATTCTAAGTCTATTGGTATACTAAAAGGTGGGTCTAAGACAAATATTTCTATGCGTTACATACATCAGCACAAACTTATAATACCCTTTCCACCTATGGTGGTGAAGGGTATAATTACTCTGTAGGTAGGTAAAGCGCGTTATACGGAAGTGTATGGTATCAAAATTTCAATTTCTAAAATCAGCAGATAAGCCATTTTAAATATAGGCCGATGATATGTCATTTAGATAAAGCTACGCCAAATTAGCTTTCGTTTATTCAAAATAGATGTTCTGTTCGGTCAACGAAATACGCGATAAATCATTTTTAGCGATAAGGCTCATTTCTGAATGAATAGGCAGGCGAGCAATTAAAATTGTCGAATTTTGGACGACAACAATCCACATAAAATCCAAGAGCGTTAAAAACATCATATAGACTCTATACCCACCATTAAGCATCACTAGGCAGCCTAGGAGTCCCTAAATAAGGTTTTTGGCTATGTATGAAATTAAATCTTTCATATATTCATAAATTTAGAGAAAATCTGTCTAAAAATTTAAATAAATTGTAAAACTATTGATATTTGGTCCATACTTAACCTTAGTGGTGAAGGGTAAAAATAGTCTGCAAACAGCATATGATTTAAACGCGAGAATTTTAAGTCTTATGTATGGGTGATGTTAACTGGATACCGTAATCATGCGATTTGACTAAATTAGACGTTTTCTAGAGGAATTTTTGCAGATGTATGTGAATAAGTTGCAAGCTACGGCAATCCTCAGAGCAAATATAACACAAACCATTGGTCAAATCAAAGTCTAATTTATTCTATAGAGTCATGGAAAAACTCTCCAAAATACTCGCACATTGATTGTTTCCCCTTTTTGAAGTTAGTCAATAAGAATTATATCCCGTACATCATAAAAAATGCTCATCAAAGCTGTATTGCTGACAAATCCACCTCTGCCGTCTTTGGTGCCAATTCACCCCTACAAAACCATTGTTTCATCTCCGAGGTGTTGTAATGGATTCATATTTCGCCCACGGTTACGAAACGGTGCAAATTGCGGCAGCTATCTTGCAGAAAGCATTCTTAGACCCATTTATCTCAACTATTAATATTAAATTAGGTTAATGGCAGCATAGATTTTTTTTTGTTTTTCTAACATTATTGACGTCTATGATCTAAAAGTATCTAAGTGGTTTCCCAAGTATTTACATGTTGATAGCAACACGGCAGGTTCATATATTTGGTTTGGAGTTCCTAATGCATCTACAGTGTATAAAGTCTGGACCATCATTGAGTGATAGCTATCTAATTTCGTAGATGCAATCTTAATATACTGAATGTACCTCCAAATCTTTTTGATTGCAGATATAAAAAGGGGATGTTATATATATAAGAACTATAGCCAAATGTTGACCGATTATAACAAAATTTTATATAATGTAGAGTTTATTTGTGCAAAATTTAGTGCCCATACCTGACATAGTTTATAATTTAATAGCTTTTAACTGGCGCTTGTGGCATTTTGGTGGTTGCCGGGAGTGGTTTTTATATGAAAGCTATGGTCTAAAATGGACCGATTCCTATAAAATTTGACACACTTACTAAAAATTGCATAAAACTTCTCTGTATTAAATTTAGTAGTCGTAGATTTTACAATTTTATTCAATTTATCAGCATAAATGTGATTTCCGGGGCAGGGTTATATGGGAGCTCTAACTAAATGTGAACCGATTTTACCCATTTTCAGCACACAATTTTTACAACATATCGAAAATACTTTTGCGAAATTTTGTCTCTCTAGCTCTTGTAGTTAAGGAACTATAGCGCTATTCTCTGAAGGAAAGACGGACATAAACCGTCTTTTCTTTTTGTATTTTTGTGTTTCCGTAAGTTTTTTATATGGGAGCTATGGTCAAATAGTAACCGATTGTAACAAAATTTTGCACACTAGCTGGCATTCATATAAGACTTCCTTTTGTAAAATTTTGTTGCTGTAGCCCTTTTCCTTAAGGCGCTATCGCGCTTTTATCTGCCGAACAGACTGACATAAACCCCCTTTTCTTTTTGTATTTTTGTATTTCCGTAAGTTTTTTATATGGGAGCTATGGTCAAATGGTGACCGATTCTGACAAAATTTTGCACACTGGTTGGCATTGACATAAGACCTCCTCGTGCTAATGATTAGTGATTATGTCTGTTATAGTTTTAGATTTATTGGTATTTAAGTGCATTTTAGGTGAAAATTTGGCTGTTTCCGTAAGTTTTTTGTATGGGAGCTATGACTAAATGTGAACCGATTTTGATGAAATTTTATATGCAACCTAGGGCTTACTCAAAACTTCTACTTTATCATCATAGCTATATAGTTTGTTATTTATTAGCAAATAAGCGATTAGCGTAGGCGAGGTTATACAGGAGCTTTGGTCAAATGTTAACCTATTTTGCCCAATTCCAATACCAAAATTTTCTCGGAGATGAAGAATTTTTTAACCCCCCATTCTTTTTGATGCAGGGAATAAAAATGGTCTTTGGAATTTTTCGAAAATTTCGGTAAGCATTTAGTAACTCTTGAAAAAAACTAAGATTGAATGGAAAGGAAAACATTGTCCAGCAAGATTGTTGGGTCTTTGGAGTCTTAATACCCTTTATTACCATCAGTTGAAAGGGTATATTGGGTTTGTGCTGATGTTTGTAACGCATAGAAATATTAGCCTGAGACCAACTTTTTAGTACATATACCGATTGATTTAGAATTACCGGCTGCCTGGCTGGGCGGATATCCATGTAAGCTTGTTATCAAAGTACAGGTCGTAACTTCAATGATGATTTAATCAAATTTGGCACAAATTTATATTTTGGTCCAAGAATGATCCCTATAATCTAAATCGCATTACTACATCGGTTATCTCCCGTAGGGATGCCTTCCCGGAATAGAGCTTTTGGCCTTTACAGCCACTCATTTAATTGTATTTTAATAATATTCAGAATATTTATTGCATATGGTAATCAAAATCAGTGTACCTAATTTTGTAGAAATCGGTCTATATTTTACCATACCTCACATACAAGACACATTTACAAAAGTCTTGTAAATATAAATATAAGTCTAAAAATAATTGCATTTTGTTACAAAATCTTTGCACAAATAAATATTTCGTAAATATAAACCGGTAACATTGGAGCCACAATTAATCGTAGCTCCCATATAGCCGAAAATTTAAGACCTTAGTAGTGAAGGGTATCATATATTTAGTATTGTTTGCCCGGTTATAGCTTTTCTTACTTGTTTGTAAATATTTTATTTCCTAATAATAACACAATATATTCCGTTGCAAAATTCTTCATAAATATTATTCAATTTTCCCATGAAGTTTTTCATCTGAATAGTAAATTAAATCACACCCATGTCAGGTGGTTTTATAGTTTAACTTAAAATGAAGATTCTTTTCCATTTACTTAATTAAATGTCTATGTAATATTTTAAAATATGACAAAATTATGCAAAATATGGGTGCAGGGCACTTTAAGTGAAAAGTAAGTGTGTATTAGAAAATAATTAAAAAACAAGTAAGAGTGGTATATTCGGCTTTGCCGAATCTTGGATACCCTTCACCAATGGTATTGCAATAGTACTTAATGTAATTCCTAGCAAAATTTGGTTATACTAGTATTATATGCAAAGAGCCTTTAAAATTAAGAGTCGGAAAAAGAAAAGCTTTTCGGTGGCGTCATCATCTAGAATAGTTATGCACCCAAAGGTTAGATTGGGCAGGTGGCTGATATCTAGGGAAGCTTCACTTGGGTTCTAAAGTGGTCCCTTTGTGAAAGATAATGATTACTAGACTACAAGTAGAGAATGCATATTTAAGCCAGTCAGTAGCTTCGAAATAAAATAGACACATATTTTACGAACATTTAATAAAGTTCGATAGACCAGATAAACCATGCAGAAAAGATGCTTCAAAATGTAGATGCCCTTACATTTGCAATAGCACATCGATTTTATGAAGTTTAAGTATTCTGGCATGCAACCCAAAAACACAGTGTCCAGTGAGGGTTGTGCACTTTAATTCGTACGAATTATCCAACTAGTAAAAGTTATATAAAACTGATTTAGGTCAAAGCTTTAACAATGATAAGCCTTTAAATTATAGGGTATACACTCTTAGTTTTAGATACATACGTGAAATATATAGCTTTTGAATGGATGGATATCAGCTTTGTCGGAAAAGTTATTAAAGATTTACTTATTAATCTAAAGTTAGTTAATTAATTAAAATGAACACTTCAACAATAATATTTGGGATGTATTGTTCTTTCGATCTGTCCGATGGATGTTTGGAAAGTTTTGCTCTAGTTCCATGTGCAATTTTAATGTGATTTAACCCAGTAAGAAAAAAGGTTTATTCTCAAATTGGGGATGATTTGAAAATAAATCTTTTTTCAAAGGTCAAACGTTTAATACTGATTTGATACTGATTTGAGAATAATAGCGTTCTCAACAAAAAGGGGACTTTATTCTCAAACAGAGAAATACCTTTATTCTCAAATCATTATCAAACCTCATTCTCGAAGGTTTTTCAAATGTGGATATCATCTACATCTGGAACATAAATAAAATGGCGTTGTATTTTTGATATTTTTGAGTTTGTTTATTTTGTTTTTGAAAACGGTGCATCATATTTGAATTCTTCTGCTTAAAATATAATTTTTTTATTGTTAGGTAAAAAAATTTTAAGAAACAAAGAAAATTTACTTATGCATATGAATATTATTGAACTTTTAAACTTGAAATTTTTTAAGCAAGGTTTTATGGTCAAATATGGATCAATTTTAAAAAATCCGAAGGAAATAACGAATTTCTTTAAAATGCAATGACATTCCATTAAAATATCTTAAACATTAATTTTATTTAACATAAATTATTTTTTTAATGTTTGAAAAAAAATTGAAATAAGGTTTGATATCAAATTTATATAACACCATTTTTCAAATTATTCTCAAATCATCTTAGGGTTTGATAATGATTTGAGAATAACCTTTATTCTCAATTTGAGAAACTATCATTTTTCAAACGTTTATTCTGAAATGAACCCTCATTTGAAAATGAATGTGAATCTCAAACATCTGTTCAGGTTTGAAAAAAGTTTGAAAAAAACGTTTGATATCAAATGTAAAAATCATCATATTTCAAACGTTTGACACTGTTCTTACTGGGAATTTATCAGCATTAAATCGATTCCCGGTCGGGGTTATATGGGAGATTTCACTAAATGTGAATAGAGCTCGCCCATTTTCAATATCGAACTTTTCAAGACATCAGAAATACTTTTGTCAAATGTTGTCCCTCTAGAAAGTTTATTTTAGGCGCTATCGCCCTGAATATCAATATTGTACAACGTCTTTATACTAAATGTCATCATCGTATCTTAGGCGAAGTTATACGGGATCAATTGTCAAACGTGAACGGATTTCTCCCAATTGCAATTAAAAAATTTAAATTTTCGTTGATATGTGAGATACTTACATACATATGTAGGTTTTGAACGGATATCATGTAGTTAGCTGCATTTTTGTACTTCCTAGGAAGATTACCTATAATTTCATATATTATACATTCTCAAATATTATCATAATGTTCAAAATTCAGACACAAAATTAAGATTAACACAGAGTGTCTGTCTGCTAAAATCAGATTTGTGGAGCTCCTGGATTTTACACAAAATTTTAGGATGTTGTCCTACCCTGAATTTTATCATTGTCGATCAAAACACCTTCGCTTAAACGCTAAATTATATCTACTACAAATTATCGAATGCATCAGGATTTAGGTAATCCCCTGCGAAGGACGCTATTAAATTTCATCAAAATAAACACCTGAGATATCGACAAAACAGGAGCTCCAAAAACTTGACTACAACAGAAAAAATTACAGATAGGTAGACGGACGGACGGACAAACAAACAGACGGACAGACAGACAAACAGACGGACGGACGGACGGAGGTCGCGAAATCGATTCTCCTGCCGATTCTGAATTGATCGGTACAATTTGAATGGTATTCGTAATCAGATTTGTGGAGTATAGATTTTAGAAAATCCTCACACAAAGAACGATGTCAAATTTCATCACAATCGGTCCATAAACACCTGAGATATCGCTGAAACAATACTTACAAAATGTAAACAAAATTTCTAAGACACGTACTTTGGGCAATTTGCTGTACATCAAATGTAGTTATATTGCGATATCTCAACTGTTTATGGACCGCTTTTGATAAAATTTAATGACGTGCTTGGCGGGGGAATTTCCTAAAATCTGATATAAAATTTATGTAGGTCCGTGCTAAAGGAGGATGGTTTTTCCTATTTCTGCATTTCATTTCTTCAACAAACATTCTCTAATGCGAACTTTGGGCAATTTGCGATACATCAAATTCAGTGTTTTTGCGATATCTCAGTTGTTTAGGGACCGATTTTGATAAAATTTTACAGAGTGCTTTGGGAAACTATTTCCTACTGATATATAACATATTATCACATGTACACCAGGAGTATCTTTTTTCTCTTGTTATTTAAAAGTGTGTTTCAATCAAAAATTTTAAAATTTTCGTCTAATTTTTGGTATTTTTTCGATATTTTCGGTGTTTATAAACCGATTTTAATGAAATTTAATAGCGTTCATTGCGGGAGAATTTTCTAAAATCTGATATATAATTTATGCAAGTCCATCCTCCAGGGGCTTCAGAAACTTGATTTCAACAGACAGACGGACAGACAGACAGACAGACGGACATCGCTTAATCGATTCTCCTCCCGATTCTGAGTCGATCGGTATAATTTTTATGGGGTCTACGATCACTAATAAAAAAAATTACAAACGGAATCATAAATTTATAATACCCTTTCACCTATTGGTGAAGGGTTTAAAAATACAGTTTTAATTTGAATTAATACAATGTTAATTTAAATTAAAATACAGTTCACAATCCGTTATAAAAACTAGGAATTAATATATGATCCATCTTTATTATTATAGATTTTGTAGTTCTTTTGAAATCAATTGGATCCAAAGATTCATAAGTAACTTTAAGTTATTTAAGAGAATAAGATCATTAAAAGCTGCCTCTAACTGTTGTCTAGTCATGTTTTATATTTTGTAGTCAAGCCACTGTGGACTAAAGTGCTAATGTATAGACATGGTGCTCGGGGCTAATTTCAGAGTAAACTCAGAGACATTAATACTCTTTCGAGAACTCTTTTTGAGAAAGAGATTAGTAGCAGTTAAATAATGTTATTAAATAATGTTACTATTACAGAATTTGTATTAGGTAATATGACCATTTTGCCAAACACGTGTGGTAAGATAAACTTGTCTGTCTAAAAGAGTTAATATCTTGTTGATAATTATATTTTCGACAAGTAAATTGAATTGCTGTAAATGTTTAGTTTTTGTGAATGTAACTGCGGTTAAGATTTTTTAAAACATTCAATTCTATAAACGTCTCAAAATCAGAACAAAATGTCAATGTATGTACTTGAACTTCAAATTTGGAAAAAATCAAACCAAAGTTAAAAGACCCAAGGCAGAAACCGCAGCCATATAAAATCAAAATTTTAAATTCGGGCTTTTCCATTAGTATAAATATTAAATAATAGAAAAACCAAAATAATTTTGAAAAATTGTTTAAACTACATATTTGAAAAAAATTACAATAACTTTAGTTAGACTTTTGAATAATTTTTTGTTACTTTTTTTTTTAGCTTTGTCCTTTTCTCAATTAATCAAACTCCAATCAATAAGTTTTTTTTATTGTCTAATTTTTAATAAATATTTCTTGTTATAATTAAACAGTTTAATCAACTTTAACGTCATAATTGTATTGCCAAAACCAGATTTAGTTGTTTTTTTTTTGTATTAAAACTCATGCAGTTCGCAATGAAATAATAAATATAACTTTAGAACTGTTAAATTTAAATTAATGAATTAAAAATCATTATGAATGAATAATTATGAACTGAAAAATGTTGCATAGTTTTAGCATATGAACATAACTATTTTTATGAAATGTAAAAAAATTGAACTATTTTTTAGAAACGAACAAAGAAGTTAAATATTTTTAAGTTAAACTTAAAAAATTTCTTTTCACTTTACATTTAAAGAATAATTATGTTGATAACTGTCAAAAACATTTGCTGAAAAATTAAATTCATAAACGAATTATAAAATTATCAAAACTTATCTTAGTAAACTTGTATGGAAAATTTGATTTAAAAGTTTGTCATAACACTATTTTTCGTTTATGAATAAGGGGGTTAACATTTAATTTTTAGAAATTTTTATTACTTTATGATTTGATACATGAAGACCTTATTTTGAAAGTGGTTTAAGTCCATTGTTTTTAAATTGAGATATAAAGAGTTTTGAGTTTTAGTGTTTTTAAAATTATAGGTCACCAATTTCAGTAAATTAAATCTTAAGTTTTGATCAGAACCTATCAAATTTTTTCCTTCATAAAAATATATTTATAAAAACCTATAAAAAAATTTTTTAAAATTTCCTATAAAAATAGGAAATTTTTGAAAAATTTCCTATAAAAATAGGAAATTTTTGAAAAATTTCCTATAAAAATAGGAAATTTTTGAAAAATTTCCTATAAAAATAGGAAATTTTTGAAAAATTTCCTATAAAAACAGGAAATTTTTGAAACATTTCCTATAAAAATAGAAAATTTTTGAAAAATTTCCTATAAAAACCGGAAATTTTTGAAACATTTCCTATAAAAACCGGAAATTTTTGAAACATTTCCTATAAAAATAGGAAATTTTTGAAAAATTTCCTATAAAAATAGGAAATTTTTGAAAAATTTCCTATAAAAATAGGAAATTTTTGAAAAATTTCCTATAAAAATAGGAAATTTTTGAAAAATTTCCTACAAAAATAGGAGATTTTTGAAAAATTTCCTATAAAAATAGGAAATTTTTGAAAAATTTCCAATTTTTATAGGAAATTTTTGAAAAATTTCCTATAAAAATCGGAAATTTTTGAAAAATTGCCTATAAAAATAGGAAATTTTTCAAAAATTTCCTATAAAAATAGGAAATTTTTGAAAAATTTCCTATAAAAATAGGAAATTTTTGAAAAATTTCCTATAAAAATAGGAAATTTTTGAAAAATTTCCTATAAAAATAGGAAATTTTTGAAAAATTTCCTATAAAAATAGGAAATTTTTGAAAAATTTCCTATAAAAATAGGAAATTTTTGAAAAATTTCCTATAAAAATAGGAAATTTTTGAAAAATTTCCTATAAAAATAGGAAATTTTTGAAAAATTTCCTATAAAAATAGGAAATTTTTGAAAAATTTCCTATAAAAATGGGAAATTTTTGAAAAATTTCCTATAAAAATAGGAAATTTTTGAAAAATTTCCTATAAAAATAGGAAATTTTTGAAAAATTTCCTATAAAAATAGGAAATTTTTGAAAAATTTCCTATAAAAATAGGAAATTTTTGAAAAATTTCCTATAAAACTAGGAAATTTTTGAAAAATTTCCTATAAAACTAGGAAATTTTTGAAAAATTTCCTATAAAAATAGGAAATTTTTATAAAAAATTTCCTATAAAAAGAAAATTATTGAAAAATTTCCTATAAAAAGTAAATTTTTGAAAAATTTCCCATAAAAAGTAAATTTTTGAAAAATTTCCCATAAAAAATAAATTTTTGAAAAATTTCCTATAAAAAATTAATTTTAAAATTAAAAATTAAAAATTTTAAAAATTTCCTATAAAAAGTAAATTTTTGAAAAATTTTCTATAAAAAGTAAAGTTTTGAAAAATTTCCAATAAAAAGTAAATTTTTGAAAAATTTCCTATAAAAAGTAAAGTTTTGAAAAATTTCCAATAAAAAGTAAATTTTTGAAAAATTTCCTATAAAAAGTAAATTTTTGAAAAATTTCCTATAAAAAGTAAATTTTTGAAAAATTTCCTATAAAAAGTAAATTTTTGAAAAATTTCCTATAAAAAGTAAATTTTTGAAAAATTTCCTATACTCGTAAAGAGTAAATTTTTGAAAAATTTTCTATAAAAAGCAAATTTTTGAAAAATTTCCTATAAAAAGTAAATTTTTTAAAAATTTCCTATAAAAAGTAAATTTTTTAATAATTTCCTATTAAGAGTAAATTTTTGAATAATTAAAAATCATTCCGCCAAATTTTATTTCAAAATTTTATTTTCAATTGTAGGAAATTGCAAATATTTTTGAATATCAATAAAAACAATCTTAGACTCGTACTACCATGAAAATAAGATTAACTTTTACTCTGTTCGAGCAAATCGGACTTAATCCACTTTCAAAATAAATAAATTTGAAATTTTTATTTTGTTCGAATCATCATCATTTTTTTTGAAATTTGGACTTATTTCACTTTCAAAATAAAGTCTTCATATAAACAACTTCCTTTTTAGAATTCTTTTGAATTAAATTTTTATTGCACCAGTTAAATTTCCAACAAATTTATTATATCACAGTCATCAATTTGCAATGTATGATCTAAACATGACAAAGACCATAATTACACACTTTTATGTTTTCAAGCGGATCCGTTTAAATACCACAAAGAATTTAAAAGTTATATTTTTTTAGAGCATGTTATTAGGGTAAATCCGTTTATTGGCAAAAGCTTTTTAATAAGAGCCTTTAAGAAAAATATAATAATTTTGCACTTCGTTTGGTTGGCTTTTTTCCAACTCTAAACGAAGCTTTGAAGGGGTATCAACAAAATAAAAAGGCGTACATTTTGGTAAGAACACATTTTTAATACTAAATATATTAAACTAGATTCCTATTTAAAGATTTTATTGCTGCAATATTATAATATGTATGTATATTATAATCACTTTCAAAAGAATTTAAAAAATGTTAAATTAAATCAATTATCACTAAAATAAAACACATGTTGGCTTCACATTTTTATTAAACATTCTTTCGGGTTTGCTCATTAAAATTAAAAAAAAAAAAAACATTTAATTGCAACTAATTAGAACACACAATTTTTAAGCTCTGCTGCAGTCCGAAGGCGAAACTGAAAAGTTATTTCCTAAATAATTTATTTGCAATGCGGTTTTAATTTTTTTTAATTACTACACATTCTGGACTAATTAAAAATTTTGTAATTTCCAAACTTTTCAAATTAACTTTGTAGCCGGCGAGCCTGCCTTTAGATGGTGTGCGATAAACACGGGCCCAATGCGTCCCTTTTTATACCCTTCACCATCAGAATTAATTATCTTTCATTTTACTCGTCTTTTTATTATTTGAGTAATCAAATAACTTAAAAATGTTGTTTTTGAATTACTCGGAAAATCGATTAATCGTTAAAAATTACTCGAGTAAAATTTTAAGAATTAATACAACAATTTTTTAAATAAAATTATAGTGTTTTATTAACAAAAAAATTTAACAATTTACAATAAAAAAACATAAAACAGAAAATAAAAAAAATATTTTTAATAAAAAATTAACATTTTTACCATTTGTATATAACTAGCAGGAAACGAACAGCGTACCTCTTCTCTTCTTAGCATTGTGTACCTCAAGATACCCATTTGACATCTTTATGAGAAATGTCACTCCTTATTGACTACTGTGGATAAAACTTAATAAAATCCCCAAGATGTCTTGTCTTGGTCCTATTTAAAGGACCAATGTCCTTTAAATAGGATAACAGAAGAAGCTTTGAGAGTTTTGAATCCCTTCTAAACTTCTTTTTCATATTCCGCTCGTTTCTATCTTATTCTGTGGCGATGCTAATAATAAATGATAATGGCTTATGTTGACAAAAGTGCATTTTCATTTTATTACATATTTATTCTTATTCTTTAGATCAAGATCTATCACTCATCTAAATTTCAAGTATAAAATGTCATTATTAATTAAACTATACGCATTTACATGTTAACTTTTGTATATCTTTTAGACAAAACACTTAATATCTCAAAACACGAAGTTTCGACTTAAGCCACGATTGAAGCGAATGAGGCTTATATAACCAGAAAATTTTGGTCGTGTTATATTATTAGTACTCGTAATTTAAATGAAATTCTAAAAAAAATTATCTTGCTCGAATAACTCGATTACTCGTGCAAAATTACTCAACTAAATCTTTAGTACCTGGTTGACCGAGCCTTGCTCGGATCTTTATGATAAGCATTTTGTGCAAATATTCAGTTAATTTCGAATTATTTTATTTATTTTTTCCGATCAACTCATAGTTTGCATAGTTTACAAATTAACTCATTTTGAAAAATTTTGGAAATTGGTCATACCAACAGAAAAATTTGTCGAATCATGCGCAACAACTTTGCTAAATATTATAGCCTGATCAAATGCACAGTTTACGATTTATTTCATTTTGAGTAATTTTCAGTGGCGCCAACTGAAGTTGTTCATACCAACTCAGAAACCTTCGTCTGCTTATGCGTAACAACTTTTCTAATGATTATAACATGATCAAATGCACAGTTTACGATTTAATTCATTTTGAGTAATTTTCAGTGGCGCCACCTGTTGGACTTTGGTCATTCCCATTAATAAACCTTCGTCGGCTTATCCGCAACAACTTTGCTAAAGATTATAGCATGATTAAATGTACAGCTTACGATTAAATTGACTTTGAATAATTTTCAGTAGCGCCACCTGTCGGAAATTATTCACACCAACTAAAAAACCTTTGCCGGCTCATGCGCTACATCTTTGCTAAAGATCATAGCATGATCAAATATACAGTTTACGATTTAATTAATTTTTAGTAATTTGCAGTGGCGCTACCTAACGGAAATTAGTCTTACCAACTTAAAAACCTTTGCCGGCTTATCCGCAACATCTTCGCTAAAGAATATAATATGATCAAATTCACAGTTTACTATTCTATAAAGAACATACATACAAACATTCATTTGTTTAAAAGTTATAACATTACTCATTTTTCCCCTTTTTATCCACAACTTTCAAAAAGTTCCATATGCTTATTTGGTACTTCTTTGGTACCAATTGAATTCGGTACATTATATTAAAACGCAGTTAACATAATTCCTATTCATATTACTTTTGAGATGTTAAGTTATCATTTTATCCCATTTTGGCCCCAAAATCTAAACAGTACCAAGTACGTGTTCAATACTTCTTTCACATCTATTGACTGCTGCACAAAGTTCCTTTCTATATTCTTTGGTTTTAAATATAAGAGTGGGTTAAAAAAGTACAAAAAAAACTATTTTCACCCTTTTTACCCCCTATCGGACATAGTTTCAAAAAAGTACCAAACACCTGTCTGCTTATTTTCAAAGCTGTTTAAAACGTAATTTTAATTTTGTTTGTATACCTATTACTTTAGGAGATATAACGTTTTCGATTTTTTCCCCTTTTTACCCGTTTTTACCCTCTAAGAGGCAAAGGTTCCAAAAGTCCCCTATTCTTCGACCTATACATCGAAAAATGTACCCACTGTCCAAATTTTATCAAAATCATTAGAGCCGTTTTCGAGATAGCCATTATATATATATATATATATATATATATATATATATATATATATATATATATATATATATATATATATACATACAATTATTACTCGTTTAAGAATATAAGATTTGAAAATAGCCATTTTAATTTAATTTAATCGTTTCAATTTTTCCGATTAATCGAGCAAACATTACTCGAGTAAATACCCCATCTTAGGCCCACATTTAAGTACACCAATATATTTAGAATCACTTTCTGAGTCGATTTAACGATGTCAGTCCGTCCATCCGTCCGTCCATCTGGCTGGGCCCCCATGTAAACCTTGTAATTAAAGTAGAAGTCGTAATTCTTAACATAATTTGATAACATTTCTTTTCATAGTAGGACCCTTTGCTATTGAAAATGGCTAAAATGGGTCCATTATTTTTGGTACCTCTCATAGGTTTGGGGCCAAATTACCGCATTCGATATTGATCGAAAACTCAGACTTTTAAGCGAATATTGTGAAGTATACTTTAGGGATGTTCAAAGTTACTTCGATGAAAAAAGTTTATATCCATTTTGATTCGTTTTTATACTCATCATCAAAAGAATGGGGGGTATATTGAGATTGTCATTCCGTTTGTTATTTCCTTAATATTGGCTCTGTCTGTCTGTCTGTTGAAATCACGATAACGCCTAAACGAAAGGAGCTAGCTCACTGAAACTTGGTAAAAACATTCTTTATCTCTGAGAACATTTTGGTATTGAAATTGGGCAAAATCGATTAATATTTGACTATAGCTCCCGTATAATCTCGCCTTCGCTAATCGCTTATTTGCTAATAAATAACAAAGTATAATAGCTATGATCATAAAATTTGGTATATAGAAGTTTTACATAAGCCTTAGGTAGCATGTACAATTTCAACAAAATCGGTTCACATTTAGTCATAGCTCCCATACAAAAAACTTACGGAAACAGCCAAAATTTCACCTAAAATACACTAAAATGCCAATACATCTAAAACTATAACAGATATAACCACATTTAGCACGAGGAGGTCTTATGTCAATGCCAACGAGTGTGCAACATTTTGTAACAAACTCTCATATAAGGCCTAATGATAAATATTTCTGTGGCTTAAATATATCTGTGGCTTGGTGCTAAAAGGGCAAATGTCAAGAAAAATTGTTGAAAGAAAATTTAATTTAAAGTTTTTATTTTCCATTTAATTTCATAGAACCATTGCCCAGAAAAACCCTTATAAATCTGTTCTGAATTAAGCTATAGATTTGCTGTTGGAGCCAAATAAAAGAGGGTAAAGAAGGAAATCTAATGCAATGATTAACTCAAAACGGCAAAAAATTATATTGGCCTTTTTTGCACCAAGTCACAGATATAAGTCTTTAGAAAATGTTTCTTTGATGACAAACTTTTGCAGATATGCAAGGGTATCGCATGGTCGGGCTTGACCGACAACAGCACTTCCTTACTTATTTTAATTACTAAACAATCTGAAACAATTATTTAAAAATTTTGTGTTTCCCAAACTTTTTTAAATTAATGTAAAGAAATCAATTAAATACCTACTACTTACTCATGAACGATTAATAAAATTAAAAAAACAAAAATTTTACTGTCGGAATTTTATGACAAGCTTAATTTATAAGCGTACATAAAAAAGATCAATTAGGGCCGATCCCGTTAATCTGGAAAATCTCTAGACAGAACTAACTCCCTGTTTATGTGCATGCGAAATTTTGTAAGTATCGAAATTTATTTCAAATTTTTTTAACACTTCTTTTAAATATTAAGAGGAACTAGGTGGCATTTTGAGAATTTTTTTAATTTGTTCATTATTCGGGGGATGACCCCTACCTTTGCGTTGCATTGTGATGGAACTAGGAAAGAAGGTTATGGAAAGGTCGAAAGAATGAGTAGTGTTTGTAGACATTTGATTTAAATTTGTTAATAACATAAATGAGTGAAAAGATTTTTGCTATTCACTTTCCAATTGATAACAAATGGATGGGTCCTTGAGGACATACGAGTACTATGTGTAAAAAGTCGGGTATCGGGAACAAGGTCCATGATTTTGTTAGAACATACCATTGTTATATTGATAGAACAGTCCCAACTAGCAATTGGGATATTGTTGATGATAATATCAGCAAAATGAGTCTTTTGGGATTCGTATAGATAATAAAAAAATATATTAATCAGCTTGGTGATCAAAAAAGTGTACAGAAAGACTCATAGACACTTAGCAAGCGACTAGTTAAATATAGCACAAAAAAATCTTGTAAAATGTTAGTAATATAACTATTTTTGGGTGATAAAAAATGCCCCAAAAAGACTCGTATCTCATTATGGGTGATTTGGCTTAGTTGGCTAGCAAGTCGACTGCTAAGCATAACATATCATATTCCAGTGGCTTATGTTCGACCCTCGATCTCGGCAACATCAATTTCTGTAATTATAAACGCAACTTAACTTCACTGTTCTAAAAATAGATATTACTGTGTTTGGTAGTAAATAAAAAAAAGCTTTATCTTTTTTTTTAACAAATCTAGCAAAATGTGTGCAGTCATATTCTAATCAGAAAAACGAGTCATTAAAGACTCTTTTTGAAGAGTCGCATAAAGGGTACAATTTTCTCACACAAAAAGTTCATTTTTGACTCATAAATGATCATTTTAATCGTGCAGTGAAGTAAAAAAAGACTCATATTTGATTAAAATTTTCAAAAAAATGCTAGCTGGGGTGAAACACAACCCACATTGCGACTATGTTCTGGTGAGTCAAAGAGCTGCCTTCCCTAATGTCATCAATAAGCACCATTCCTGCACATGGTCGAGTAACTCCAAAATAGACTTTGGAGCACCAGCCCAAATATGAGAGTTGTATTCCATTTTTGGTCTTATATAAGTGATATAAATAAAAAGAATATTAGATGGAATGATCACCATTTACATCCCACACTTCTGTGTTTATGGGTCTATCTATTATCAACCGTATTTACACGACCGCATTCAGAAATTGAAATTAGGTCCGAATTTAGAGTATTCATGTTCTACATATTTTTCTTTATAACTAAGAGGCTTGGCTATCATCCCACACACAAGTTATAATTGGAGCAGGCTTATAATTTTGCTTATAAATCCCTCGTGCCAGATCGAATGCCTATGAAATATTGATGAACAAGGCAGAATAATATTACTTGCTTTTAAGGGCTTTTTTGATAATTTTTGTCACTTTGTGTACTTGTTCAACTGTGCCATGACGTGGGTGGACCGAGTTGAATATCAGGAATAATTTTTATCCAATTAATGAACAATTTCGATAAAATTTAAAGTAAGCTTATGAAACTTAGTTTGGGAATCATAAAGATTTTTGACACCTTCCAGAACATTACATTTGTTAATTAAACTACAAGACATACGCTAAAATCTGGAGTTAGATTCATTAAAATCTGATAACCGTTATAGGCACATAAATAACACTTAAGTTCCACCTCCTAAGTCCAAATGCTTTGGGGATGTGAATTCACTAATCTAGTACTTTCTATTCGTGTGGGATTTTTTTTCTACCCCAAAATCGTGTTTCACAGTTTAAAAAATGTATTAAAATATAAAATATTCCGGTATGTGATGGAAATCGATCGTTTTCAAATCGATCGATTTCAGATATATTTTTAAGGTAATCTTCGGCAAATGGAGGAAAATACATCAGTCTAAAGGATTAAAGCCCTAATTTTCATAATTTTTGAGAGAATAGCCGAAAATTATCTCAAAAATACATCTGAAACCGAACGATTTGACAACGATCGATTTCCATCACAAACCAGATTATTTAGTGACCAGTTTTTCTCTTTTATAATCTGGTATGTGATGATATATATTTGAGATAATTATATATATATTTGAGATAAATATATTTTTGATATATTTTTGATATATTTTTGAGATAATTATTGGTTACTTCCCCAAGAAAAATGAAAATTTAGACTTTTATTCTTTTGACTGATATCTTATCTTTCATTTAGTTTAATTTTTTTTATAATATTTTGGTGCGCTTAAGATCTAAGGTAAAGCTGTATTAAAGAATAGTTTTAAGACCATTCCTGATCAATTTTGTGCTAAATTCGAGATGTGCTTCTGTGGAATGTTTTTAAAAAAACCTTTACGTTCTCAGCTAATAAATTAATGTTTAAACTTTCTTGAATCCCATTCCAATAAAGTACACACACACGTCAATATCCAAAAATTTGGTTACTTTTTTTCTCAATTTAGTTATTTTTGTGTAAAATTTTTTTTACAAAAAATATTTTAATAGCGGTAACACTTATCCTTGGTTAGTGTTATAATTAAGTTTTCATTCATGAGTAATTTGGACTTTTCGGAATAATTATCTCAGTAAAAAAATAAAAAATCAGCAAAGTAAAGTACCCAATGATTACCACCCATGAGATCTTAAAGCTGTAATTATAACGATAATTAAAAACAAAAGTTTACACATTTTGTGTAAAGTTTGTAAAAAGAAAATTTACATATTGGGCGAAAAAACCAAGCCAAAGTCTTTTAAGACAGATGGAAAGTTTTTGTTTAAGCCAGAAAAAAAAAATCTCAAAATTCTTGTTACTAATGACAAATTTTTGTACTTTACCACAAAACAAAATCATCATTATGAGGCAGGTTCTTAGGATATTTTTGCTTAAAATTTGTTTAATAACTCTTTTGATTTTATTTCAATTTTACAATAAATAAAATGCGTTCACAGACAAACTCTGGCTGCGGTTTGAGCTGAAAAAAATCTAAAAAAAGCAGCAGCAAACGGATCAAGTCTTGAAAGATACTCTCGCAGAATCGAGTTGTAGTTTTATTAACTTGATCTCTTGGGTTTAAACGTATAATAATTTTATGGTGGTAAAAGATAAATAAATATAAAAGCCTTGTTATATTCTTAAGTTAATTTCAGTTTAATCTCAGGCATCAAAGCGTTAACAACGATTTCATATTAAATGCAAATTTAGTTTTTTTTTTCTTTTAAATATAAATTTATTAACAAGAATTTTGTATAAAAATAATGAAATGATATATAATCGTAAAATAAGAATGAAAATATAAAATCTACAACAAGGTCAATATCAAGATACGAGTGCTACAATAAAGATTTTGTTAAGCAGAGAATTCAAAAAAAAAAAAAAATTAAACAAATTAATAACCACCAAATTATGAATTAACAATTATACTAAACAGCTAACAACAGTTTTAAATAAAAAAAAATATTTATACAGTAGTGCCAGAATATAAGAGTAATTAAAATAAATTATTTAAAAAAAAATTGAAAATTTTAAAAGAACAAAAAATAAAAATAAAAAGTATTTTAAATTGTGTGACTTGTGTTTTTTCGAATGTTTTGCTCTTTGCGGTTTGTGTTCAATTTAAGTGTGAAAATGAAAGTATCGTTTGGATTCCTAATTTTAGCCTCAATTACCGCCGTTCAAACTCAATCTATAACAAATGCAAATTCAAATTGTAAGTCTAAGTTTGTATTTAACCAATTAAGCATCGACACATTCACATATATTAGTACATTTGTATGTATATATATTCATATTCCATTCAAAAAACCGCAAACATTTTATTTTTTTCAAAAAACGGAAGTGACATTAAGTCAAGTCAAAACATTTAGTCAAATTGTATTTTCGCTTGTTTTTGTAGTTCCGATTAAGGTCTAAACTGATGGCAGCTGCTGTTTAATAAATCTTTTGTTGTTAATGTTACGGCTGCCAGTCCCCCCAATTAATAAAGATCTAATAAAATTCAAAATATCTGCAAAACCATCAAAGCTTGTAAGCGAAGGAGTTTTTACAAAAAAATTAAATTTTTTTCAAAATTTATTTGACATCCAATATTTAATTAAAAAGTTTTACATTAGTATATTGCACTAAAATCCCAATTTATTACACTAAGACCCAAATTTATTGATAAAATCAATTTGTTGGCAGGGACAACCTTTCCTCGACGAGTTCGATGATTGGTTAGGCTATCATCTTTAGAAGGAGTATACCTAATTCTAGACAAAGCGACAACCAAGCACTATCAGGCATGTGAGGGAAACGATCGTTTTCAAAACGATCGATTTCATATATATTTTTGAGATAATTTTCGGTTATTTTCACGAAAAATTCAAACCAAATGAAAGTTAAAATATCATTCAAAAGGATTACAGCCCAAATTTTAATTCTTTTTTTGGGAAATAATCGAAAATTACCTCAATTTCGATTTCCATCACATACCTGTATATCTTGTATAAATGCATTAACAGGAGTATCCCTAATTATTTATTGTAACCGCTTTATAGCAGTTACCAAATATAAACAGCAACAATTTTGCGTTAGTGGTTTGGTTTAAGCTATGTTCGTGATTTTTACTTACTTAAATGGTTTTCAAAACATTATAATTCGTATTTATTCTGTTTTAAACTTGGGTCTATGCGAGGTTTACGATTTGTCTGCAAATTGAAATATGTACTTCTCCTGACGATCGTAGCCATCGTAGCGTACTTTGAGGAGCGATTGTTACGCATAGCTTTTTTGATTTTTTCAAAAAATTGTTAATTGCAAACATAAAAATCTTGAATTGATAGAGATGCGAGAAAATATACTTAAATAATACAAATCGATTCAATATTTGAATAATTCCAAAAATAAATTTTAAATTTTATTTTTGTTTTTTTTAGGAATAAACAAAAATTAAAGCCAAATTGTCCAAGAAAGTTCCAAATAAAATGTTGAAATTTGTAATATTTATTTTTTCAAAAGTACAAAAATTAAATTTCTTGTCAAATCCCGAGGAATTCAGAAAAAACAAACGAATTTGGCAAAAAAATTTTCATGGCAAAAATTCATGAATTTAGCAACGAATTGTCACCATATTCTCTAGATTTGGCCCCAACTGACTTGTTCTTAAACTTAAGGAATAAGAGATAAGATAAGAGATGTGACTTAATTGATGAAAGCCCTCTAAAAAAAATCCAATTTTGATGACCTTGACAAATCATATTTTTCTCAAGGTGTAAAATAGTCATAAATTTTCTGTAAAAAAATTTGATACGCAACAATTCTCTATAAAAAATGTTGATACAAAAAAATTTTTTATAAAAATTTTGATACCAAAAAATTTTTTATAAAATTTTTTTTTTGTTTTTATCAAAAATTTTTATACCGAAAAATTTTCTAAAAACATTTTTAATAAAAAATTTTTAACCCGAAAATTCATTCATAAAAATTTTTGATAGCGAAAAAATTTGTATAAAAAATTTTGATACGAAACAATTTTTTATCAAAAATTTTGATACGAATTTTTTATCAAAAATTTTTATACCGAAAAATTTTCTACCAAAAATTTTGATACCGAAAAATTTTCTAAAAACATTTTTAATAAAAAATTTTTAACCCGAAAATTTATTCATAAAAATTTTTGATAGCGAAAAAATTTGTATAAAAAATTTTGATACCTAAAAATTTTCTGTAAGAAATTTTCATAGCGAAAAAATTTCTAATAGAAATTTTGATGCCGAAAAATTTTCTATAAAAAATTTTGATACCTAAAGATTTTCTATAAAAAATTTTTAAACAAAAAAATTTCCAAAAAAAATTTGATATCTAAAAATTTTCTATAAAAAAATTTTAAACAAAAAAATTTCCTAAAAAAATTTGATACCGAGATATTTTCTAAAAAAAACTTTCATACCGAAAAATTTTCAATAAAACATTTTTAATACCAAAAAATATTCTCAATAAAAAATTTTTAACCAGAAAATTTTTTTACAAAAATTTTTGATAGCGAAAAAATTTCTATGAGAAATTTTGATGCCGAAAAATTTTGTAAAAAAAATTTTAATAAATAAAAATTTTCTATACAAATTTTTTAAACAAAAAAATTTGAAACATGTTTTTTTCCTATAAAAAATGTTGATATCGAAAAATTTTGATAACAAAAAATTTTCTATCAAAAATTTTGAGTTTGATAAATTTTCAATAAAAAAATTTTTAGTTGAAAAATTTTCTATAAAAAATTTGTAGTTGAAAAATTTTCTATAAAAAATTTTTAGTTGAAAAATTTTCTATAAAAAATGTTGACTAACATTTTTTTTATAAAATATTTTGATACCGAAAATTTTTCTTAAAAAAATTTTCTATAAAATATTTTGAAACCGAAAAATAAAATATTAATTACGTAAATTTTTCTATAAAAAATTTTTATAAATAAAAAATTTTTAAAACCAAAAAATTTTGATACCGAAAAATTTTCTACTAAAACTTATGGTACCGAACAAATGTCTGTAAAAAATTTTGATACCGGAAATTTTCTATAAAAAATTTCTATACCGAAAAATTTTCTATAAAATATTCCTTTATCGAAAAATTTTATATAGTAAAATTTTCTATAAAAATTTTTGATACCGAAAAATTGTTCTTTTAAAGATTTTGTAACAAAAAATTTTGATACTGAAAGATTTTCTATAAAAATGTTTAATATCGAAAAACTGTCTATAAAAATTGTTGATACCTAAAAAACTTTTCCTTAAAATATTTTGAGACCTAAAATTTTTTTATAATAAATTTTGATACCGAAAAATTTTCTATTAAAATTTTGATACCGAAAAATTATCAACAAAAATTTATGATTTCGATAAATTTTCAGTATATAATTTTGATGCCGAAAAATTTCCTATAAACAAATTTTATACCGAAAAATTTTCTATAAAAAATTTTGGTACCGAAAAATTTTCAATAAAAAATTTTGATACCAAAAAAAATTTTTGATACCGAATAATTTTATATAAAAATTTTAGATACCAAAAAAAAAATTTTATTTAAAATTTTCATATACAAAATCTTTTATAATTTTCTATACCAAATTCTAACACCGAAAAATTTTTAATTAAAAAGTTTAATACCGAAAAATTTTGATTCTGTAAAAAAATTATAAATCCGAAAATTTTTTAATAAAAAATTTTGATATAGTAAAATATTTATACCAACAAATTCTTTAATTTTTTTTTATACAAAATTTTGATATGGAAAATTATCTATATCAAATGTTGATACCGAAAAATTATCTTTAAAAAATTTTAAAATCGAAAATTTTTCTAAAAAAAATTTTGATACCGAAAAATTTTCTATAAAAAATTTTTATACCGAAAAATTTTCTTAAAAAAATTGGTACTGAAAATTTTCTATAAAAAAATATGGTACCGAAAAATTTTCTATAAAAAATTTTGATACCGAAAAATTTTAATACCCAAAAATTTTAATACCAAAAAATTTTCTATAAAAAATTTTGATACCGAAAAGTTTTCTAAAAACAATTTCATTACCGAAAAATTTCTATAAAAAATTTTGATAACGGAAAATTTTCTATAAAAAATTTTGATATCGAAAAATTTTCTATAATAAATTTTGATACCGAAAAATTTTCTATAAAAAATTTTTATACCGAAAAATTTTATAAAAACAATTTTATTTTATTTTAAAATTTCTATAAAAAAATTTGATAACGAAACATTTTCTATAAAAAATGTTGATACCGAAAAATTTTCTATAAAAAATTTTGATACCGAAAAATTTTCTATAAAAAATTTTGATACCGAAAAATTTTAATACCGAAAAATTTTCTATAAAAAATTTTGATACCGAAAAATTTTATAAAAACAATTTTATTACCGAAAATTTTCTATAAAAAAATTTGATAACGAAAACTTTTCTATAAAAAATTTTGATATCAAAAAATTTTCTATAAAAAATTTTGATACCGAAAAATTTTATAAAAACAATTTTATTACCGAAAATTTTCTATAAAAAAAATTTGATAACGAAAACTTTTCTATAAAAAATTTTGATATCAAAAAATTTTCTATAAAAAATTTTGATACCGAAAAATTTTAATACTGAAAAATTTTCTATAAAAAATTTTGATACCGAAAAATTTTATAAAAACAATTTTATTACCGAAAATTTTCTATAAAAAAATTTGATAACGAAAACTTTTCTATAAAAAATTTTGATATCAAAAAATTTTCTATAAAAAATTTTGATACCGAAAAATTTTAATACTGAAAAATTTTCTATAAAAAATTTTGATACCGAAAAATTTTATAAAAGCAATTTTATTACCGAAAATTTTCTATAAAAAAATTTGATAACGAAAACTTTTCTATAAAAAATTTTGATATCAAAAAATTTTCTATAAAAAATTTTGATTCCGAAAAATTTTATAAAAACAATTTTATTACCGAAAATTTTCTATAAAAAAATTTGATAACGAAAACTTTTCTATAAAAAATTTTGATATCAAAAAATTTTCTATAAAAAATTTTGATACCGAAAAATTTGAATACCGAAAAATTTTCTATAAAAAATTTTGATACCGAAAAATTTTATAAAAACAATTTTATTACCGAAAAATTTCTATAAAAAAATTTGATAACGAAAAATTTTCTATAAAAAATTTTGATACCGAAAAATTTTCTATAAAAAATTTTGATACCGAAAAATTTTAATACCGAAAAATTTTCTATAAAAAATGTTGATACCGAAAAATTTTATTAAAACAATTTTATTACCGAAAAATTTGTATAAAAAAATTTGATAACGAAAAATTTTCTATAAAAAATTTTGTTAACGAAAAATTTTATATAAAAACTTTGATACAGAAAAATTTTAATACCGAAAAATTTTCTATAAAAAATGTTGATACCGAAAAATTTTATAAAAACAATTTTATTACCGAAAATTTTCTATAAAAAATTTTGATATCAAAAAATTTTCTATAAAAAATTTTGATACCGAAAAATTTTAATACTGAAAAATTTTCTATAAAAAATTTTGATACCGAAAAATTTTATAAAAACAATTTTATTACCGAAAATTTTCTATAAAAAAACTTGATAACGAAAACTTTTCTATAAAAAATTTTGATATCAAAAAATTTTCTATAAAAAATTTTGATACCGAAAAAATGATTGATACCGAAAAATTTTCTATAAAAAATTTTGATACCGAAAAATTTTAATACCGAAAAATTTTCTATAAAAAATGTTGATACCGAAAAATTTTATTAAAACAATTTTATTACCGAAAAATTTGTATAAAAAAATTTGATAACGAAAAATTTTCTATAAAAAATTTTGATAACGAAAAATTTTATATAAAAACTTTGATACCGAAAAATTTTCTATAACAAATTTTGATACCGTAAAATTTTCTTTAAAAAAATTTGGTACCGAAAAATTTTCTATAAAAAATTTTGATACCGAAAATTTTCTTTGATATCAAAAAATTTTCTATAAAAAATTTTCTATAAAAAATTTTGATACCAAAAAATTTTTTATAAAAAATTTTGATACTGAAAAATTTTAATACCGAAAAATTTTCTATAAAAAATTTTGATACCGAAAAATTTTCTATAAAAAATTTTGATACCGATAAATTTTCTTTAAAAAATTTTGATACCGAAAAATTTTCTATAAAAAATGTTGATACCGAAAAATTTTATTAAAACAATTTTATTACCGAAAAATTTCTATAAAAAAATTTGATAATGAAAAATTTTCTATAAAAAATTTTGATAACAAAAAATTTTCTATAAAAACTTTGATACCGAAAAATTTTCTAAAACAAATTTTGATACCGAAAAATTTTCTTAAAAAAAATTTGGTACCGAAAAAATTTCTATAACAAATTTTGATACCGAAAATTTTCTTTGATACCAAAAAATTTTCTATAAAAAATTTTGTTACCAAAAAATTTTATATAAAAAAATTTTATACCGAAAAATTTTCTATACAATTTTTTTATAAAAAATGTTGATACCGAAAAATCTTCTATAAACATTTTGATACCGAAAAAATTTCTATAACAAAATTATGTTTCAAATTAATAATTATTAAATGATTATAATCATTTAGTCAATGTGTTTTTTGTGATTGTTTGCAATTGTTTGTGTAAGCCATTTTTCGTGTCCAATCTTTATTTTATTACATTTAATTATTTTGCAAAGAATTTCAAATATTCGTAAACATTAAAAAAAGCTTATAAAAAAGATTTATGATTTGTTTAACAGCTAATAAACATTAATTTAATTATTTTCAAATCTTTGATGATAAGCTTTCAATATTTGGAAGATTGAGGCATCATAACACCTAATAACATTAATACGATTATTAATGAAGGGGACAGGTATGGCTGGATGTTTACCACCAGATGAGCGCCAATATGGCCTTGAGGCCAGGTCATTATCAAAATGATACTGATTGATTTCTAGGGTCAAAAGTGTAGATGTTGAAAAGAAAAAGCTTTATTAAGTTTCTATTAAAGATCTTTAAATATGATTTAATTGAAAATAACCGAATTAATTTGAGTAGCATAAAATCTTAGTGTGTGGTCCAAAATTTGATACAGTTAAGTCGATTTTGGTTTTAAATGTGAATGGAGGAATAGAAACATTTTTAAACATTCAAGTTCATTGAACTATTTGTTTAAAGTTTACAGGTGATTAGTTAAATGTTAAGGTTTTGGTGTATTAAATTAAATTGTTATCAAAAAAAAAAAAAAAAAAATACATCACTTGTAGGGTTAAAGTGATTATAGATAGAAACTAGGAAAAAAATCTTTTGTTAGGTTAAAACTCGTGTTGAATTATTTTGCGAATATTTGGTCATAGTTTCAATTTCTAGACTATGAATTTGTGGAAGCTGTATTAATCATTTTTTACTTTCATTTCAATTTGACAAAATAATTTATTATTTTTGAAAACTTTTTTAAGAAGCATATAATTAAATAGAATACAGGGTGGCACATTCAAATGAATTTCAGCAAAAAAAAATGGTTATATTAATATAGATAAGTCTTCTGTAAAATCAAATCGAATTTTACCATAGGCATGTCCGAAAATTTTACTTCGAAAGTTTAGAATTTAAATTTATTTTTAATATGAATATCAAAATTTCCTATATATTATCAAATTATTTCTTTAATAATAAATCTTCTATACAAATATCTCATATTTAAAAAAATCATCATCATTGTATTTATACCCTTCACCACCATAGGTGGAAAGGGTATTATAAGTTTGTGCTGATGTTTGTAACGCATAGAAATATTTGTCTTAGACCCACCTTTTAGTATACCAATAGGCTCATGATCACTTTCTAAGTCGATTTAGCGATGTCCGTCTGTCCGTCGCAATTCTAAAGATAATTTGATGAAATTTGGCACAGATCATTTTTTTGATAATGGGACCATGGCTATTGAATTTGGTCAAAATCGGTCCATTATTTATGGTACCTCCCATAGGTCCCACTTCCCGGCATTGCTATATTGGCCACAAATATCAATATTTTTTCATGAAATTTAAAACAAATACTGCTTAAGTCAACTAAAATCACTGTACCAAATTTCGTTGAAATCAGTCCACATTTGACCATAGCTCCCATACAAATTCTTCTTTAAAAACGCACTAAATGAGACAAAAAATCACTAAAACACTCGTAAATCTAAAGATAATGGAAATTTTGAGTCTATTTTTTGCATACATAATTTTCGTAACAACTGTAATCAATCTGCCAAATTTCGAGATAATCGGTCCACATTTGACCCTAGCTCTCATATAAGTCCAAATGACGGAAACAGGTTGAATATATAAGTTTTGAGAAAATGTTTGTATGATGGCAAAATTTAGCAAATATTTGTCTTTACACAGGAAAAATAACACCTTTGACCTTAGTGGTGAAGGGTATCGTATGGTCGGCTTGACCGACTATATCGCTTTCTTACTTATTTTAAATAGATTCTTTGAAAACAGTCTCATATCGTTAAAATAAAATCCCCCTTTTTTGAGAAAAGTAACAAAAAACTCATATAAAATCTGCCTTAAGAGAAAGTCTAAAATTTCCTCTATCAAAAAAATAACAAAAATAAATTTAAAACGCCAAAGATTTGCTTAAATTCCTGTTTTAAATTTAAAATATTCTCTACGGTGCGAATTAATTAATTAACTAAAATTGATTGTATCGAAAAATAACCGCAAATAAGCCAACAAACATCAAAATATGTTTAATGACACCTAAAAATTTTAGCAAAAAAAAAAAAAGTTAAAAACCGCAAAATTTGAAAAATAAACGTAATAAGCTTCTAATTTAAATGGTATCTCAAAAAAAGAAAACAATTTTTATATAGGAAATTTTTGAAATAAGGAAGATCATTGTACTTAGGAAACCGCAAAGTGTATTTGAACAAAATTTATAGGAAAAATTTTAGAATAAAATTGGTTGATTTATTAGATACTTATCGTAAAAGCATGTAGAAACTTTATACCAAATTTTGTGTATCGAATTTTATATCAAAAATTTTTGATCTAAATAAATTTTGTATAAAAATTTTTTTTGAAAAATTTTTAATAACGACAAATTTTCCATTGAAAAATTTTAAACCAAAAAAAAATGTATTAAAAATATCGTTTTTCGAAATATTTTCTGTATAAATTATTAAATACTTTAAATATTTTTATAAACAAAGTTTTAATACCGAAAAATTTTCTATAAAAATTTTTAATACCGAAAAATTTTCTATTAACAATTTTTTATGCCGAAAACTATTCTATAATAATTTTTGATACTGAAAATTTTTCTATAATAATTTTTAATACCGAAATACTTGCTATAAAAATTTTTGATATTGAAAAATTTTCTATAAAAGTTTTTTTGTACTGAGAAATTTTCTGCAAAAATTTTTGATACCAAAAAATTTTCTAAAAAATTTTAGTACCAAAAAAATTTCTTTAAAAAATTTTTAAAGCAGAAAAAGTTTATATACAAAAATTTTAATAAAAAATTTATACAAATTTTTAGTAACGAAAAAATTTCTTTAAACAATTTTTATACCGAAAGATTTTCTATAAAAAATTTTTAATACCGAAAAATTTTCTATAAAAAATTTTTAATACCGAAAAAATTTCTATAAAAATTTTTAATACTGAAAAAATTTCTATCAAGAACTTTTCTAAAAAAAATTTAATACCGAAAAATTTTCTATAAAAAATTTTTAAAACCGAAAAATTTTTTAAAAAAAAATTTGATATCTAAAAAATTTTCAATAAAAATTTTGATACCGAAATTTATATTATAGTAAATATCTTCCATCAACAAATTTTGATAGCGAAATTTTTCTATAAAAGTTTCTTAAAAAAATGTTGATACCGAAAATTCTCTATAAAAAATTTTGATACCGAAAATTTTCTATAAAAAATTTTGATACCGAAAATTTTCTATAAAAAATTTGAATACCGAAAATTTTCTATAAAAAATTTTGATACCGAAAATTTTCTATAAAAAATTTTGATACCGAAAATCTTCTATAAAAAATTTTGATACCGAAAATTTTTTATAAAAATATTTTAATAGCGAAAATTTATTTATAAAAACTTGTGATACCTCAAATTTTCAATATAAAGAATTTTGATAACGAAAATTTTATATTAAAAAATATTGCTACCGAAAATTTGTCTATAAAAAACTTTCTTTAAAAAATTTTGATAATGAAAATTTTCTTTAAAAAAATTTTGATACCAAAAGTTTTCTATAAAAATTATTGCTATTGAAAAAATGTTTTTAATAAAGTTTGTTTTTAAATAAGTTTCAAAAAATTGTATTTTAAAAGTTTTTAATACAGAAAATTTTTCAACAAAAAAATTTTTAATAATTTTTTACTTAAAATTTGCAATGTCAAAAAATTTTCTGTAAAAAAATTTTTAGAACTAAAAGATTTTTCAAAAAAATTTTAATAACGAAAAGTTTTTTATTAAAAATTTTTAATACCAAGAATTTTTAAAACTGCAAAATTTTTCTATAAAAAATGTTTAAATCCGAAAAATTTTTAAAACTAAAAAAATTTCTATAAACAATTTTTGATAACAATGTTTTATTAAAAAATTTTAATATCGATAATTTTTAAAATTGAAAAATTTTCTATAAAAATTGTTGAAAACCGAAAAATGGTCTATAAAAACTTTTGATGCCGAAAATTTTTCTATAAAATCTTTTTATATCTAAAAATTTTCAATAAAAATTTTTGATACAGAAAAATTTTTTATAAAAAATTTTTAAATCGAAAATTTTTTAAAAATAATTTTATAGCGAAAATTTTCTGTAAAAAAATTTGATAACGAAAATTTTCTATACAAAATTTTAATACCAAAAATATTCTTAAAAAAATGTTGATATTAAATATATCGAAAATTTTCTTTAAAAAATTTTGATATCGAAAATTTTCTTAAACAAATTTTAAATTTTAAATGCCAACAAATTTTCTATAAAAATTTTAAGTATCAACAAATTTTCACTAAAAATTTGTGATACCGAAACTATTTCTATAAAAATTTTTGATACGGAACAAATTTCTTTAGAAATTTTTAATACCGAAAATTTTCAATCAAAAACTTTTAAAGCGAAAATTTTCTATAAAAAATTTGAATACCGATAATATTCTCAAAAAACAACTATGAAAATTTTGATAAAGAAAATTTTCTATGAAAAATTTTGATACCAAAAATTTTGTTCCCAAAAATTGTCTATATAAAATTTTGTTCCCGAAGATTTTCTATAAAAAAATTTTAAAACCAAAAAATTTCTATAAAAACTTTTGATATCTGAAAATTTTCAGTAAAAATTTTTGATTTCTACAAAATTTTTGATTTCGAAAATTTTTCTATAAAAAATTTTGATACCGAAAATTTTTTATAAAAAATGTTGAGATAGAAAATTTTCTATAAAAAATGTTGATACCGAAAATTTTCTTTAAAAAATTTTGATACCGAAAATTTTCTATTAAAAATTTTGATACCGAAAATTTTCTATAAAAAATTTTGATACAGAAAATTTTCTATAAAAAAATTTTGATACCGAAAATTTTCTATAAAAAATTTTGATACCAAAAATTTTCTATAAAAAATTTTGATATCGAAAATTTTCTATAAAAAATTTTGATAACGAAAATTTTCTATAAAAAATTTGATACCGAAAGAGCTTCTATAAAAAAGTTTGATACTGAAAATTTTGCATAAAAAAATTTGATTTCTATTTGAAAAATTTTGATACCAAAAAATGCCTAATTTTGTTTTTAATTTTTGATGCTGAAATTTAAAAAAAAAGATTGATTTAAATTTTCACAAAAAATTATTTTTATCGACCCAACCCATAGAACTGATTTGCCAAACTGATGACTATTGCTCTTAATTATACCATTTATTTATAATTCTCATTTAGTTCATTTCTACTTTTACGAATTAACATATTTTGTCATTTTTTTTTATTCAACACTTCAGAGGTATTGAAATTTTACAATCCATTATAATTTGATAGCAAATTATCGAATTTATAAACTGTTAACCTTAGAATTTTATTGGACCCTTTAAAAAATAAATATGACTCAAAAATTATAAGATTGTAAAATTCATATTCATAGTTTTAATCTATTGGTTACATTTTAAATTGTCCCTGAATTCGTTGAAGCCAATTAATATCTCTTATTGTGTATTGTAAATTCTTTATTCACATTGACATTTCTTTTGGTTACAATATAAATCATAATATTGATAAAAATAAAAATTAATACAATGATTTTTTTTAAATATAGAAAAACTTTTATCCAACGAATTTATGATCACAAAATTTGTATAACTCACAAACAAGAAAAAACATGTAGAAAAAACATATTAATTTTGTAAGTTTTTAAAAGAAATTATTTGAAAATTTTGAGTTTAAAATTTTCTTACGACCGCATTTTGTGACATAATTGTATACAATTTTCGTTTTATTAGAGTACAAATTGTTAGGAATCTTATCAAATTTTCTCTGTCTTTTCGTTGCATTATTACTATAGTTATAAGCAAAACTTTAAATTTGTTTAGTTTTGAAAAAAATGAATTAAATTTTTACTTAAATATTTTCGTAATTTTCATGATTACTAGTAATTTTTCTAAGTCTATTCACCAGCTTTAAATTGTTATTTAAAACGTTTTAGAATCCAGTCATATAACTTTTTGTACGAGACCTTTTGCTAATGCCCCTCGTAGATCTTACTTCACTGATGATCATATTTTACACAAAATTTTAGTATTCATATAATTGAGTTTTAAACAAACTAGTTTTGAAACCATCTTAATTTTTACAAAGTGCCAAAAGTAAATAAATAAAAGAACTCAATCAATAACAAAAAACCGCAAAATAATTAAGATCAACATAAGAAAATACAAAAACAACACTATTCAGGCAAAATTCGGCTACATCTAGGGCTTTTATGTCCACAATTGAAATTTTTGCAAAATGTTAGTGATCATATGAATTTTTTCAGAATTTTAAGTGATCGTGTTACCTTCCTACTATTGGGCAAAATCTGGTTACATATTGGGTATTGATTTATATGATTGGAAAATTTTTGCAAAATTTTCCAAAAATGTACTACTAGTTTTTTTTAGAATTTAAAATAATCTTTCATTTGACCTTTCATTTATTCATATTGATTTTTCAAAAACTACTAATTTCACTCAAAATTTTCCAATTTTTGGGAAAGATCATTTTTTTACCACTTACCACCTTAACTTCGATACTCAGAATTTTTTTCTGAGTCGAACTTCAACTCACCACCTCCAGACAAATTTTAGCCTATTACAGCCAATAATTTAATTGTCATGTTTTTAAACAAATATTGTTCACAACGGCCGATATCACTGTACATTTTCATGGAATCAGTCCACAGTACAGCCATAACCTTCCATGTGATACGATCTGAAGTATGAAAAGAAACTTAACCTTTCGCAAATGTTTGTAGTTTGTAAAGACAGATTTAGCTCTACTTTAATCGTTTCGTTCCATGAATTAATCAAGACAAATTCATTTGAAAAGTCATAGAGCAAAAACAAACAATATTTTTTTGGTCAACTTTTTTGCTTCAGTTTACAATATCAATCGTACGTCTAAGTAAAAAACTGCCTCAGAAACGTTTGCGAATAGTTCGTTCTGCCAGGAGCCGAAGACTTTTAGTAATTTTGTGCACATATAAAAAATTGTGAACATATAAAATCACAAAAACTTCATCTTCAAGATCAAAATCGCAAAAAATTTAAAAAATTATATATATAAAATAATTTTATTATTTTTCTTTGGTTCTGGTCCATAGGTATCAAACCGTTTAAAATTCAAGGGAGCAATATACTACAAAAATGTACCTATGATCTCAATAAACAACTTTGTAGAGCATATAAACTTCCTAAAAATGATTCTTAACACCGATTCCCGAATTTATTTTTTCGAGCTAAAAGTAATTTTTTGACTTTTATTTTTTCAAGCTAAAAGTTATTTTTTGACTTTTATTTTTTTGAGCAGAAATAATTAAAGTCAAAAATAACTGCTATTTTTGTTCTAAAAAATAAAAGTTAAAAAATAACTTATTTTTGCTCAAAAAAATAAAAAAATAACTGTTATTTTTTTCTAAAAAATAAAAATCTGATTTTAAAAGCATCGCATTCTATAAAAATTTGGTCCAAGACTATCAAAATGTTATACTTTGTTTTGTTCTCCGACATTTCCTTGAGGTTGCTTTTTAAATCAATAACTCAAAATTAACAGTTATTTTCGGTCCCTGAATTAATTGACATTTGAACTCAGCTTGACCGATTATAACACTTATATACATGTTCTGGAGATGTTATACAGAAATTTAAACATATGCACAAATTTAATTTATTGACACTCTAAAAAGTGGGCGTGGCATTGAAATTACGTTTTTTCAGAATTGTGATCACACTTGGAGGGGTAGAGGAATAGCGGTATACCTATTAATATGTACCAATTTTATAAATAATTTAAAAGAAACAGACTTAAAATTTTAATGAGTGTATTTACTTATGCAGCCGTATTTTGTGTGAACATTTGGTTAAAAAATCAGACTTTATACCAGTATTTTTCATCATGCCAACAACATAAAACCACATCGTCTACATAAATTAAATAACATAAACTGTTTTTTTTTGCACTTTAGACTTCCTCATAAGAAAGGGGTTTCCCCAAGATCATCATCTGCACCATCATGCTACGATATAAATATTAATGACTTGGACAAAATTATTTACACTTTTCTTTATCTCTTCTTTTTAGATTTTATCAACAGACGCTGTCAAAATCCCAACAACAGACCAGGCGCTTGTGTAGCCATACACGACTGTCAAGTTTTATTACAAAGTGAACGATCCTTTGTTGAGGCTTCAAGATGTGGCGGGGGTTTTGGTACAACACCTTATGTCTGTTGTTCTAGTGACACGGGATTCACCAGAGAATCAAGACAACAGGAGGTAATTGTGCTGCCAGAAGCAACAGAGTCGTCACAAGTTGGTCTTGATGAAGGCTCTTGGTTAAGGCAAATTTTTAGGGGCAATTTCCTAACAACTACCATTTTCCCTGATCAGTCACAACAGTTACCACAGCCTAAGATACAATCAGTATTTTTGCCGGAACCTCCAACCTGTGGGGGAGAGTTTATAGACAATCGTATTTATGGAGGAAGGGATACGGATTTATATGAATTTCCCTGGATGGCCTTTTTGGAGTATACAAAAGCGGGTAGGTTGGAAAAGCTATGATAAGACTTCACTATATCGTGCCCCAAAAAAAAAAAAACAATAGTGTATGACTTTTTTGACGTTTCGAGATAATCTAGTTCAAAATTTTTGCAAAAAATAATGAAAAAGTGATTAAGAAAAATAGTGTATGCCATATATACACTATTTTTCTTTGGAATTGTGTTTAGAGTAACAACTAATTAAAGAACCATACACTAATACACGTGAAATAATACAAATAATGAATAATAACAAGTAAGAAAGCGCTATAGTCGGTCAAGCCGACCATACGATACCCTTCACCACTAAGGTCAAAGGTGTTTTTTCCTGTATAAAGACAAATATTTGCTAAATTTTGCCATCATACAAACATTTTCCCAAAACGTATATATTCAACCTGTTTCCGTCATTTGGACTTATATGAGAGCTAGGGTCAAATGTGGACCGATTATCTCGAAATTTGGCAAATTGATTACAGTTGTTACAAAAATTATGAATGCAAAAAATATGCTCAAAATTTTCATTATCTTTAGATTTACGAGCGTTTTAGTGAATTTTTGTCTCATTTAGTGCGTTTTTAAATAAAAGTTTGTATGGGAGCTATGGTCAAATGTGAACCGATTTCAACGAAATTTGGTACAGTGATTTAAGTTTACATAAGCAGTATCTGTTTTAAATTTCATGAAATGATATTAGTGGCCAATATAGCAATTCCGGGAAGTGGGACCTATGGGAGGTACCATAACTAATGGACCGATTTTGACCAATTTCAATAGCCATGGTCCCATTATCAAAAAAATTATCTGTGCCAAATTTCATCAAATTATCTTTAGAATTGCGACCTGTAGTTTGATTACAAGGTTTACATGGGGGTCCAGCCAGCCAGACGGACGGACGGACGGACATCGCTAAATCGACTCAGAAAGTGATTCTAAGCCTATTGGTATACTAAAAGGTGGGTCTAAGACAAATATTTCTATGCGTTACAAACATCAGCACAAACTTATAATACCCTTTCCACCTATGGTGGTGAAGGGTATAAAAATAGTGTATGATTATTATACGCTATTTTTCTTTGAAACTACCTTTGCTTACAAAATTATTGATGAAAAATTTCTAACACGAAATTCAATTGATATTTTGAGCCACTTTTCGGTTGTAGAATTTCGCCAAATTTTAACCACATATAGAGTCAGTTATGTAGATTCTTATAATCCAATTAAAACTAATAGGGTACGTGCGTATATACTATTGTTATACCCTTCACCACCGTAGGTGGAAAGGGTATTATTAGTTTGTGCTGATGTATGTAAAGCATAGAAATATTTGTCTAAGAACCACCTTTTAGTATACCAATAGGCTTAGAATCATTTTCTGAGTCGATTTAACAATGTTAGTCCGTCCGGCTGGACCCCCATGTAAACCTTGTAATCAAAGTACAGGTCGCAATTTTAAAGATAATTTAATCAAATTTGGCACAGATAATTTTTTTGATAGTGGGAGCATGGCTATTGTAATCAAAATTCAAATATTCAAAATTGGTCCATTTTGTATGGTTCCTCCCATAGGTCCCACTTCCCGGAATTGATATTTTGGCGACAAATATCAATATTTTTTCATGAAATTTAAAACAAATACTGCACATGTTAACCAAAATCACTGTACAAAATTTTGAATTTTGAAATCGATCCACATTTGACCATAGCTCCCATACACACTCTTCAATCAAAACGCACTAAATGAGACAAAAATCTCTAAAACGCTCATAAATCTGAAGATAATTAGAATTTTCAGTTTATTTTTTGCGTACATTATTTTTGTAAAAAACACAATTTGCCAAATTTCGAGACAATCGGTCGACAATATAAAATAGCTTTAATATATGTTTTTAGAAAATGTTTGTATTATGGCAAAATTTAGCAAATATTTGTCTCTATACATTAAAAAGATCACCTTTGACCTTAGTGGTGAAGGGTATCGTATGGTCGGGCTTGACCGACTATAGCACTTTCTTACTTGTTATACATATAGAAAATTTAAAAACTTCTCCAAAATCAAAGACCCACCTAGATTTGCTTCATCGATTTCTTTACAATTTTAAAACATCACTTTCCCTTTATTTTCAGATCCCACCCAAGAAGCAGTATGTGCCGGTTCTTTAATCAATTCCCGCTATATTCTAACTGCTGCCCATTGTGTACAAGGTCCAATATTAGCACAAAAAGGAGAACTGTAAGTAACTGAAATCTAAAACCATAAATTGAAATACTAACTCACAAACTATATTCTTTATTCCAGAGTCGCTGCTCGCTTAGGTTTAAGAGACTATACCAAATCCTCCATCTTCGCCGAGGACAATCAACGCTATCGCATAGAAGAGAAAATTGTCCATGAAAACTATAAAGCTCAAAAGACGCCTGTACACGATATAGCTCTTTTGAGACTCGATAACAATGTTCGCTATTCCAAGACCATAAGACCCATATGCTTACCTTCAGTTCTAACACCCTATAACCTAAAATCCGATACCAAACTAACAGTAGCCGGTTGGGGTTCCACCGAATACGACTCGAGTAGTCCGATCAAACAAAAAGTCAATGTTGCTCTGGTAGATCAAAAGGTTTGCAAGCAGCAATATGGTAAATTGGGCCTGAATATAGAATCTGCTCATATCTGTGCCGGAGGTACGGCGAATAAGGATAGTTGTCGAGGTGACTCGGGAGCTCCATTAATGCATTATCGCAACGGCGTTTGGGTCTTGGAGGGTGTAGTCTCGTTTGGTCGCCGTTGCGGCTATCAGGATTGGCCGGGCGTTTATGCCAGAGTCAGTAGTTATGCTCAGTGGATAAATAAGAAGCTGCGTAGTTAGTTTTTGTATTTAATTGCAAAAAAAATTAAGTTATTTAACTGATTTTTAGTTTTTAAGTTAATGGAAATTAGTGAAATTTTAAGCATTACACATATTTGTTATTCATACGAACATGATTTTTTTGTTTTTCATATTCACATTCATTTTAGTTTTAAAGTAATTTACCTATTTTATAAAAATAAATTGAACAAATGAAATTATAGTTTTAAATGCATGTGATAGATTTTATTAAAGTATATTAGATCAATGGGAATTTATTAAGAATATAATTAATGAATCTATTAATAGCCAACTTTATATCGCGGAATTTCCGTATGGTACAATAAAAGTATATGTAGTTGTTAATATGTCGATATCAAGTCGGTCTGATCGGAATTATAGCAGCACGGAAAAGGACCTACTTCTGATTAATTTTTTAGAGGTAGTAATCGAGGGTGCTCGAGTTTTTGGTTTGAAAGCCCTGTCTTGTTTTAAGACTTTCAGTTTCTCGGAACTGCATTCAGAAGTGAAGAAAATGAAAGATATTGTACCCGGAATCTAAAGAAATTGATCTTCGCATATACATATGTATAGATACTCAGTAACTGCGTATAAATTCAAAATCGTTTTAACGGCATTAAATCCCATATTTTGGCTCGGAATATTTCAGAATAGCGCTTGGACTATGGCTGGGATGTAGAGTTTATAAATAATATGACTCTTTAAAAAGTCTCAACTTCTGGATAGAACTCAATCTCTTTCATTAACAAAAAAACAAGTAAGAAAAGGTATAGTCGGTCAAGCCCGAATATAAAATACCCCACACCACTCAGGTCAAATACAGACCAACAATTTACATATGTGCCTTTTTTAAAATTTCGAGATTTAAGTAGATTTACATATCGCATTTGATCAACAAGAGGGTATTAATTTAAAATTTTAAAATTTTCAGTAGAGTCAAAAAACTATTTTATTTTACTACTAGTAGTTTTTTTTTGTGAAATTATAGTGAGAATGATGTCAGATTTTTACAGTGGGTAGATAAGACTACTACACATCAATTTCTTTAAAAAACTGAAAATTTAAAAATTTTGAGTTAATACCCTCTTGTTGAACAAGTGCGATATGTCAATTCCGGCTGAGGGCCTGATATGATAGTTAGGGTCAATTGTGAATCAATTGTTACCAAATTTCGGTTATTGGTATATATTTACAAAATATTTACCTGTGCCAAGTTTTTTTAGATTAATAATCGTTTTTGTGCTTTAAGAGGTATGAACTTGTACGAGAGGTATGGGCCGATTCCTACATATGGGCCAAAACCTATATTCCGGGAGGCCGTGTCTATGGAAGGGAGTAATTCTGAGTCTATCGGTATACTAAGGTGGATCTCAGACATATATTTCTATGCGTTAAATACATCGGCACAAACCCAATATACCTTTCCATTTTTGGTGGTGAAAGGTGATTAAGGGTATAAATCGAAAGATGCAATAGCCCACTAACGAGGTTATTACACCGAACAAAATAGGCCTTTTTCGCCGAGCCATTCCTTACAGTTTAGGAACACTCGGGGCTGAGTCTCAAAATATGGCAGATCACAGGCGAATTCGTAGCTCGATTAATGCATTATTTATATGGAAACCGAACATACAAGTAGCAAATAAGTTTTTCTTGTTTGTTTTCTTGTTTTTGCGTTTAAAGGTAGTGAATGTGTATTACGCCCCGAGTATAGCAAAAACTTTCTCTGACAAATCCTTTGTCTTCTTTGGCTGACAAATCCACCTTTGTCTTCTTTGGCACCGATTTTCGTTAATTTATGTTGTGGAGAATCCATTTATCGTCCACAATTACGTTAAGTTGCATTAACTCTTCCAAACATATAAGCGAAATTTTCGACCGGTTGTTTGTATGGGGTTGATTTAGAGGGAAACTCTATCATACCCTATGATCATTCATCATTAAAAAAAATGCAGGTTTGTTATGTTTAGACATGGCTAAACACCGTATCGAACTCACCCAATTTCCCTTTCCGATTACACAGTTTCACAAAATTGAAACTTTTTCGTGCTGTTGAAACAAAAAGCTTATATCTTTACTAACTTTGCGTCGCTGAGTAAGGCCAAGCTTGGATAGATTTCGTAGGCCAAGCTTGGATAGATTTTCTTCTACTTGGACTTTCCATCAAAGATTCGGACGTCCTCTTCTACGAGTTCCATCGGGATCATTTTCGAGTACTTTTCTTGATGGAGTAATTTTATCCATTTGCGTGACTTTACATTTGTAGGGTTTTTGTTTTGCTTAAATGAGTCCCATTGTCGTTTTACACGAGATATCTTTGCACAGATTTTTTGGAATTATAGCCCATTGATTGTGCTCTCGAATGGCATTTGTTAATTTACATACTTCTTTTAGAGGAAAAAGATATTCGCTTTTAAAGTGCTGTGACGGACGCTACAAAAAATGGAAGTGACTTTTTTTCTGTAATAAAAAAATTTTAAATACATTGAAGTTAGAGGAAAATCAGAGAATTACATAAAAGCTTTCATAAAATATTTTAAGGTTTCCAGTTGCGCCAAAAATCCATAAATGAACTGTTGCGGACGCTACATGATGGACGATACAGTTTTTTCTTAAATGTTTTTTATTAGGAAAAATTCATATTTAATATTTTTTAAAGGGTTCATAAATCAATGAACGTAATAGTGTTATTTCTTCCCGAATTCCATCTAATTACTCTTCATGTTCACGTTTAAAAATGCGATTTTTGGGCACAATTTAATATTTCACAAAACGGCTAAATACATATATTTATTTAAAGTTTTACACTTTTTACATCTTTTTTTTTTCGTCCCAAAAATGCTGCGGTTAGCTGTCAAAGTGTCCCAAAAATCAAAAAAAAAAATTGTTTTCAAAAGCATCAAATTTGCCCCACTGTGTTTTTTTTTAACACCTAATACCTTAAATTTAATCTGTGTATATAGACAGTGTTATTGCTTTATGAATAAGACAGACACATGTTTTCGTAAATTGTGTATTTAATAAATACTATTTTGTAAAAAATATATTCTGTGACGGACGCTACACACTTTCCTATACATACGTATTATTCTGTAAAATGCTAAGTTAACATCTATATATTTTTAGCCTAATGTAAAGCATACTATAAGTTCTCTTTACGAACCGAGTTTAATTGAAAAAAAAAGAAAAATTGCACTTGTCAAATTAAAAAAATCTTATTTCTGACGGTACACACTGTGAGCCCTTTTTTAGTTGACGTTATTTATATCACATATATGTGAAAAATATATTTTCAATAAAGCGGCGGTTCACCTGAGCCCCTACTGAAACTTGATACCTAAATAGACGTTTTTACGATTTTTATAATCTTTTAACCTGCATCTGCTCTTTGCGTAGAAAACTACGCAAACGTTACACAATTTCTCTGTTTTTTTTGGATGTGCTAGCTTTAAGTTAACAAAATTTATTGACGTTGTAAGTAACATGATTTTACATAATTCAAGGCATTTTTACTCTGAAATTTTCTTTTTTATGAACTGGATCGAAAAAGTTACGTCGTCTACCCTTGCGTAGTTTTCTACGCATATGGGAAAAAACATACGTTCCTGGTGGGAATTTTTGATGTCATGGTTCTTTTTTGTCAATCATTGTGATTTTAACACATGGAAAAGTTCTTTTTAATTTAATTTTTACACTATTTACAAGAAAAACTAAAAAGAAGATGAAGAAGAATTAGTGCCAGAATCTTCATAGTCTAGTTAAGTGATGCATCTATTAGTTATATAAAAGGTGCTTGCTACCTTTTTACCCTTCAAACCATCAAAATATTAGGTTTCCAACTTTACTTCTGTCGTTTTTTTTCCCGAAATTCGAGGCTTTATTATAGGGTGCTGTCCATCGCTGACCACTACTATTTCCCACCTTTCGGTAGACAACGTGATTTTTTTTAGGAGCAGATGAAGGTTAAGAAACCTATTATTTGAAAAAAATTATAAAAATTCGAGATGGGTGCAAATAAAGACCTGCCAATCACGAAGAGACCAATCAAAAATTGTATCCATTAATATTCTAAAGGATCAATATATGGTACATTTTTCCATAAAAGCAAATATGTTATTTTGACAGTTTTAAAATTTTGTCCTTGGTTTAATGTTTTTCGGATTTGCCCATATGTTGGCAAGTTTGATTCTTCTTTCGATTTCGATACTTATGTCATTATTTATTTTTACTGCGGTACCGAAGTAGACAAATTCTTTAACAACCTCGAAGCTATAGTTGTCTACGATCACGTGTGGTCCAATTCTAGTGGACTGGTCGCTAGTAGAGACTATCAGTTTTGTTTTTGATTCGTTGACTACTAGACCCATTTACATAAAAAAATAATTCTAAATTTTGTAAAAACTTCTTAACAGACTGTAAACAATTTTAAGAACCTCCTTGAAATATGCTTTAAAATTTGTTATAAATAAAAATTTTAAACGAAAGTGAAACCGAATGATTTTATTTATAAACATATGTTCGCTGGTGTTGTTGCTTAATGTTTTTTGCTTTTGTATGAATCATCGCACACAAGCACAAACTTAACATGCAATCAATGCACACATTACGACTCACACGCATGCGGAATCAATGAAACCAGTACTTACAGGTATTGCATAATTTACCAGTTCTCCTTTATATGCAACAAAGAGTAAATGACCGGTACTTCAAAAACTAAACGAACGTGGTACTCGTATAGGCACATGTAATTGGGTTGGTTACCTATGAATGTAAATAATGAATGTAATGTATCTAGATGGTATTTGTATGAATGTAAAAATGTGCAAAACAAAAATTATGATCGAAAACGCTCGCGATCTCGTTTGAAATAGTTGTTCGTAACTTTCCGTGATTGCACTTTTAACACCTGAAACAAAGAAAAAGGTGTCAGCAATGATAATTGTCTGTTTCTGTTTCTGAATTTGGTTGTGTTTTTTATGGTTTGTTTTGCTCTACTATTCGTTGCTGGTTATGGGTTTAATTTTTTTTGTGCGTTTTAAGATCGCAAGGTGATCTTGAACGTTTATTTTGTAGTTAATGGCTGCTTGTTTTATTTGTCATAAATTGTATTTCTTTTGCAAAGATACCTACTCCTCTTTTACACTTCTTCGAAAAAATTGAGAGTGTTTTTTTTTTTATCTGAAAAATAAATGTGTGAATGTTTGATCAGCGTGTCTTTTGGATTTTTATTTGATTTGTTTAATGATTTTTATTTTTGGCTAAAAACTAAAAAAAAAAAAAATTAAAATGTGCGCGTGGGATTAACAGCTGTTTGGCTATCGACTGCTGCTTAAGTTTAAACTACTGAGCGTCATAGTTAAGCGGTACGTTGACGCGATATGTTGTTTGGACGGTAAATTTTCCTGGCTCTCAGTTGCTTAAAAAAAAATTAAAATGTTTTGATTTGTCTTGGAATAATTGCAAAAATAAAATAAATAAAGAAAATAAAAAAATACTGACAAATAATTTAAAAAATTTAAAACAAACACAAGTGTTTTCTGTGCTAAGTATGTACTCGTATCTATATGTCCACAATTCAATGACGATTATCTAGCAGAGCGATCACTTAACGATCGTTTAAAAATTCATTGAACGTTAACGAAGAAAAAAAAAATAATAACTAAAAAAACAAATTGAAACTCTATTTAACTCGCACAACGCGTCATGTTTCGCCTTAGCTCTTTGGCAATCGCGCTTGTCTTAATTAATTTAGTCTTGAAATGTCACTGTCTGCATAAAGTCGCCGTTAATCGTCTTTTCATCGATGACGAAGACGACGAGGATGATGATCTCTCCTCTTCCGGTTTTTCCGAAGAACGTGAACGGATTCCTTGTGAAATTCCCAATGAAGATAAATCGGGTATTTGTCTGGAGGTTAGTCAGTGTTCGGCCTATTTACAAGTTCGTAATTCTACTAATTTAACGGCGGAAAAAGTGAATTTTCTGAAAAAAGTTCAATGTGTTTCGAATGTTTCGTATGATGGTCGCGCTCGCAGTTTAGAGCCTTTGGTCTGTTGTACAGCTAATGGTCAGGATTATCGTTTTCCCAGCATACAATTTAGTAAATTTGAGTATAGACGTTTTCTTGAGACGACGGAACGTTTTAAGAGGAAAAAGTTAAAGCGCCGTATTCAAACGGTCGAACCTATTGAGGGCTTTATTTTGGCGAATGAGTGTGGCAAGCAGGTTACTCACCGGATTTATGGTGGTGAAATTGCAGAATTGGATGAGTTTCCTTGGCTGGCGTTGTTGGTGTATAATACAAGTAAGTTGGCAATAGATAGGGAAAACTTTAAAGTAAACGTGAAATCGTAGACGGTGATCCCAAAATTCAATAAATCCGGGACTAATTTACAAAATTTATAGTCAAATGAAATGAAATAAGTAAATTCGATTTTTAAATTCTACTAACAGCTTTCACGGTCAAAATTAAATTAAAAACTTTGAATAAATAGTTATTCATAAGATAGCTCTATTTTAATACATTAACTGAACTGTTAGTCGTTTGAACAAGGGGCTGTTCACATATAAAATTCCTCCACCGTAACAAAAGTCATACCCTTTTCCCTAGGAGCGTAACGTAATATGTAAACAGCCCCCAATAGAAAATATTTTATTGTTACCTAAATGAGATAATAAGAAAAACTACGATTTCTACAATCTTAAGAAAGGTTAGCCGTGTTTTCGTTGTTTTATCCTTCCGGCTTAAGTATAAAGAAATAATGGTTCTTTATAGATTAGGCTTAGATAAGAGAAATTTGCATAGTTTTGTATCAGGCAGCTTTACATTTTGTTTGTTAACGTTTTGGGAAATGTTCTAAAAAAAAAAAAAATAGTTTTTAAGCTCAATCCTTAATCTTGAGATGATATTAAGGAAAAATTTGTTCGGTAACCACAAACTACATGCGTTCTTTAGGTTTTTGTAGTAGTTTTTAAAGGTACAGTTGGGTTATAATGGGTGTTTTTTTAGAGGTATAGAACTTCGAATTGAAATAAAACACAAGAAAATCGTTTTAATGTCCATCAATTTAGCTTTATTGGAAGAATAATTTTATGCCATTAATGTTTAAATATGATTTCGGGCATGTGGCCGCCGCGGCTGGCTCGAATAAAGCCAATTCTACAGGTCCAATTTTCAACTACTTTTTCGAGCATATGGGGCCGTATGTTGGCAATAACGCCACGAATGTTGGCTTCCAAGTCCCCTAACGTTTCTGGTTTGTTGGCGTAGACGAGCGACTTCACATATCCCCAAAGAAAATAATCCAGTGGTGTCAAATCGCACGATCTTGGTGGCCAATTGACAGGTCCATTCCGCGAAATTATGCGCTCATCGAATGTTTCCTTCAATAAATCAATTGTGACGTGCGCTGTGTGGCATGTAGCGTCGTCTTGTTGGAACCACAACTCATCCACATTCATGCCATCCAATTGGGGAACAAAATAGTCGGTTATCATGGCTCTATACCGGTCTCCATTTATGGTAACTGACTCTCCAGCATTATTTCGGAAGAAGTATGGCCCAATGACTCCACCAGCCCATAGAGCTCACCAGTTTTTGTGGATGTAATGGCGTCTCAAGGGTCTCATGTGGATTCTCTTCACTCCAAATGCGGCAATTTTGCTTGTTGACGTAGCCATTCAACCAAAAATGAGCCTCATCACTGAACAAAATTTTTCGATGAAAATCAGCATCGAGATCAATCTCATTTTCGGCCCATACACCAAAATCACGACGCATTGCATGGTCTCGCGGCTTTAATTCTTGCACAAGCTGGATCTTGTAAGGTCGCAAGCTAAGATCTTTGCGCAAAATCTTCCATAAAGTTGATGGACAAAGCTCCAATTGCTGTGCACGGTGGCGAATCGATTCATTCGGATCCTCTTCAACACTTTGCACTACAGCGGCAATTGTTTCTTCGGTGCGCACTGTTCGACGTCGCTGCGGATGCGTATTATCACATAGAGTAAACGTAGTGCGAAAACGATCCATGGTTAACCGAATTAATTGCTCTGATGGACGATTATGTCGACCATAAAATGGACGGAGCTTGCGGTAAACTTCGCGAACTGAACCATTATTTTCGAAATAAATTTGCACTATTTGCAAGCGTTGTTCTTTTGTCAACCTGCTCATGATGAAATGGGAAACCAAACTAAATATTAATCACTTGACAGCTGACAAAATGGCCGCCAGTTAAAAAAGTGATGCCAACTTAAAGTTCTATACCTCAATAAAAAACACCCGATATAAGATGGACAAAATAAAAATTTATATTTTGATCAAAATGACATAAATTCATGTTTGTAATTAACTTCCGATAACAACGGTTTCCCTGTACCTGATAGTTTATCTAAATTAAAAAATTCTTATAAATAAAAGGACTTTGGTGTGATCTATTATAGTTTGAGAGTTATGGGCTTTTTTAATTTCAAGAATTATATGGCACAACTTTAAAAGTTTATGTCCAATATTAATTTTTTGTTATCAAACAAAAGCCACTAAAAACCTTTTAAATGATATATATATATTATTTTGATATAATGGATAAAGAGTTCTTATACTAGAAACGCATATCCTAAAAAAACATAGACATAAGTATGATCTTTTAAATAATGAATTTTATACAGGACATACTGGGCTTTTATATAACCAAAACTAGCACATGAAGTGTGTGACATATGAAAGTTTGCAAATTAACTTCTTAACAATTTATATTCTATTGAGGCTATGGTATTGAAAACACAAAATCTGTTAATGTCGCCAACAAAAATAGAAATTAGTTTAATTTTGGCTTCAGCTGCAACGGTGGCTGGTAGACATGTGGCTGTGTCGACTCTAAAAAATTTATTCCCATTTGAATGCGTGTATTCCAATTTTGACTGGTTGTAGCCGATAGCCTGCAGTCTTGATTGTGTTTATAACATCATTCTGAAATGGATTTTCAATTGTAGTGTGAAGATGATATGGGATATGTTCTTTCGTTGTTTAAAAGAAATAAGAAATACTTCTATCAGTTTCCTTTTAATATTTAATATAAAAAGTACCTAACTTTTTTCGAGATATTACATTTAACAATTAAGAGTGTTTAGAAACATATCTCAGCTAATTCAAAATGTGGACCAAATTCGAACAAAATTGTTACGCTAGTTGGGTATTGTTGGTAAATTTTTGGACTAAATTCGGTTGCAGGAGCTTTATAGTTCAACATTTAAAAGTATGTAAGTGGCTTCCCTAGTATTTACTTTGCACAAAATTTAATCTCATAACCGGGTATAGTTTATCATCAATAGCACAGCACAACAAAATAAAAAAAATTTCATGCGCTCTTTGTACAGAAATGGTAAAATTTTTAAATTCTATGCAAGATTTAAAAAAATTTTTTTTTTTTTAATTGCAATTTCTTTAAGACGTTTCTTCAAATAATTAATGACAACTCAAAAACTACTAGTTCGATATTAATAAAATAAAATCAGAAAAATCAAGATTTACATAGCCTTTAATTCGTCTATATATCGCGTTTCAATCGGATCAATAGTATCGGAGTTATGATAAAAATTGCAAAAATTTTCGTTTTAAAAAAATCATGAAAAATCGAAAACGGCAAAAAACTTCCGGATTTATTATTTTATCGCATAGCGACATATAATAGCAACAAAATGAGATATCGACCATAAAAATCGATTGTTTTTTTTTCGAATTTATTCACAATTTAGTGAATACGCTCATTATCACAAAATTTTAGTTTTTTGCTGATATACGCATTATAGCGGGTTTTCAAATGTATGAAAGAAATAAATTTTCCAATTTCAAGGGGTGCATGTCGGATTATTGTGAGATTTGGTGAGAAGCTTCCACCCCCAAAAATTTTAGTCGAATTGGACAACGTTAACACGTAGCGCATAGGCCCCAAATCTGAAAAATAGCGTTTAAATCGAAAAAAAATAGACAAATTTTCAGTTTTTACAAAATTAAAGCTATTTATTCCCCCTTTTGTAAAAAAGTGGATTCTGGTTCTTATAGGGAAACACTGGATCCAGGTATGCCGAATGTTATAAATGTACCTCTGGTGGCCCGAGATCGCATCATATTACCCCCTCTTCATATTAAACTTGGTCTGATGCAACAATTATTAAAGGACTTAACAAAGATGGTGAATGTTTCCAGTATATTTCAAGGAAGTTTAAAAGTTTGAGTATGGAAAAGCTGAGAGCAGGAATATTTGACGGCCCACAAATTCGCAAATTGGTCAAAGATACCGATTTTCTCAGTTCAATGTTTATAATATTTATTTATTTACTTCCTTATTTTATATTTTGTAATAAATTTAAATAATAAAATATAAAATTAAAGAAAATACATGAATAAAACAATGAATTGCCTTCGGCAAGTCCTCAAGGACATGTAATGGTCAGTGCAAATTGTAGTAACTTGGAAACTGTTTAACCGATTTTAAAGATATGTAGCTTATTGTGGACCAGGATCCACTTTTTTGCAAAAGGGGGAATAAATAGCGTTAATTTTGCAAAAACTTAAAAATTATAAAATTTTTCCGATATAAACTTGATTTGTCAGCATTAGGACCTGGGCGACACGTGTTAGCGTTGTTCAATTTGGCTAAAATTTTGTGTGTGAAAGTTCCTCACCAAATCTCACAATAATCCGACCGGCACTCCTTGAAATTCTAAAACTTATTTTTTTACACATTTTAAAAACCCTGTGGCTTTGCGACAGAATAATGAATCTGAATATTTTTTGCCGTTTTCTATTTTTCATGATTTTTTTAAAACAAAATTGTTTGCCATTTTTACATAAAAAATATATTTTTTTCTTAAATTTTTTTTTATAACTCTGATACTATTGATCCGATTGAAACGCGGTAAATAGATGAATCAAAGCCTATGTAAATCTTAATTTTTCTGATTTTATTTTAATAATATCGGACTAGTAGCTTTTGAGTTATCATTAATTATGTGAAGAAATGTCTAAAATAAATTGAAATTAAAAAAAAAAAAATAAAAAAAAATCTTGCCATAGAATTTAAAAATTTTACCATTTTTGTACTAAGATATCCATGATACATTAAATGTATATAGTGGTTACTCGAGCACATTTTTGCTGTTGCCCGGTGTTATCAATAGTTAATGTTCGGAAGTGCCTGTAGGAACAAACGTATTTTTTTTTAAAGTGCTAGTAAATATTGTAATATTTTCGAAATATTCCAAAGGTTTTGTTTAGTATTATTATTGATTATTTTCGGTGGAAACTTCCTATTGTAATAAGACTGGAGATTCTGAGGACTACTTTGACCTTGTAATAATTTTACATACTTATTTTACATTTGTGCTCCAAAACAAATTTTTTTTGTTAACATCTTATTAATACTAACTACCCTTTCAGATGACTACGGTTGCAGTGGCGCCCTAATCGATGATCGACACATTCTAACCGCCGCCCATTGTGTGCACGGAGAAGGTTATCGCGATAAAAAGGGATTGTAAGCGGTATAGTATTATAAATAATTACACAAAAAATTCTCTAAATTCAGAATTTTCTTTTGATATCTCCAACGCAATTCCCACCTATAGGAAACATGTACGTTTGGGTGAATTTAATGTAAAAACCGAACCGGATTGCATAGAAGAACCCAATTATTTAAGTTGTGCCGATGCTGCTTTGAATATTGGTGTGGACAAGATTTTTGTGCATCCTGAATATAGAGAATATTCGATAAATAAATTTAACGATATAGCAGTGATAAGGCTAAAACATGCGGTGTCTTTTACTCACTTTGTAATGCCCATATGTTTACCAGATCAAACGGAGGATTTGCAGTTTGAAGAGGGGCAAATGTTTTCGGTTTCGGGATGGGGTAGAACGGATTTGTGTAAGTAGGAAGATCTAGATATGATTTATAGAGATATAAATGTTTTTTTCTATTCAATAGTTAACAAATACTTCATCAACATCCATAGTCCCATTAAGCTGAAACTGCGTATTCCCTTGGTGGCCAAAGAAAACTGCAGTAAAGTTTTGGATTTGTTTGGCGTGCAATTGGGTCCCAAGCAATTGTGTGCTGGCGGTGAATATGCCAAAGACACTTGCGCTGGCGACAGTGGTGGACCCTTAATGTTTTTCGATCGTAAACATTCACGTTGGGTTACCTATGGCATTGTCAGTTATGGTTTTACACAATGTGGCATGGCCGGACATCCGGCTGTCTATACAAATGTCGCCGAGTATTTGGATTGGATACAAAATGTGATCGATAAAGTCTCATAGAAGACAAATAGAAAGTCTTATGAAGAATTCTTATGTCTGTTTATTTCGACGAAAACAAGTTGTTTAAATATGTACCTAGAACATGTTTAAATTAATTTAATTATATAAATATTGTAGATAGTATTTATTAGCATTAGCTTAGATAATTTATTGTTTTTGGTTAACTCTTAGAAAATAGAAAATTTTGTTTTGAATTCTTTATTTAAATGTTTAAACGTGTATTTGTTTTTCGCTTATTGTTGATGATTTTTCATTGTTAAAATGTTATTTTGTCTTATACTAAATAATATAACTATTTTGTCAGGATTATTTTTAAGACACACCCACCTTTGTTATATGTATGTAAATATTAGAGATTAAAAAATGAATTAAAAAAAAATATATATATAAATTGGTATTGTTTAATAAAAATATGTTTTATTTATGTATATAAATGGAAGATGTTTCAAGAGGAACCAAAGTCATATATTGGGATTTTGAATTATATTCAAATGTTTTCTTTGTTCTCCTACTCTAATTCTTACTTTTATTAACGAGGTACCATTTGCTTTTCATCACCTGAGTGCTGTTTCTAAATAAGACACATGGCTCGACTGTGTATTGTAACCGAATTTTAGTTGCTTCGTCTATAGGTAACACAACATTATGCTTATGGCAACCCATATCAGTTGCTTAAAGTTATCGTGACTGGAAGCTATTATTGTTATTGCCCATTTAATATAAAATAATAATTATTTTCTTTATTATTGGGCAACTAAGGCCGTTTTTTAAGACAATCAACGATAAAGGACATTTTGCATGATAAATGTCCTTAGGATATTTTATTCAATAATTTAAAAGAAGAAATAATATCTTTTCCAACGACGTCAAATTTACTAAAAATGGCAACGCGTTCAGAATCGAAAATATTGCCAATTTTTTTACAAAAATACCCGAGATGTCCAATTTTGTTAGTCTGTATAATCTAAACCATATAAGATAGGGAAATAATATTAACGCCATGTATTCCGACCAAAGGATTTTCGACCCAAATCTCAGCAATAAATAAGCTGGTCACGTTATGGAGTGCGACGAAAATTTTTAGAATTACTCAATAGAGAAGTAAACATGTTTTTTCTTCGTTTCAAAATGTAAAAAATCAAACATATTATGCAATAATTGTAAAAGCTACATGAAGCAAATGGAATTTTACTTCTGAGGTGGGCTACTTGGACGCCCAATAATTCACCCTGTAAAAATAAATAAACCAAAAATTCAGAAATCTCCCTTACTATTCTCTCATACATACTAATGCAATCAGACACAACCTGTAAAAGTTGTAGTACTTATGGCAACCCATAATACTTTCTAAAAGTTATCGGCACAACCTATGTTGTCGATGATTCTAAAAAAAGTTATACATTTAATTGAGCAAAAACTTTATAAAATTTGAATTTTCTTAGAAATTAGCAAATAAGAAAGAGTTATAGTCGGTCAAGCCAAACCATACGATTCCCTTCACCGCAAAGGTCAAAGATGTTCTTTTTTCTGTACAAAGACAAATATTAGCTAAATTTTGCCATCATACAAGTATTTTCTCAAAACTTGTATATTTAAGCTGTTTCCGTCATTTAGACTTATATGAGAGCTAAGGTCAAATGTGGACCGATTATCTCGAGATTCGATAAATTGAATATAGTTTTTACAAAAATTATGTATGCAAAAACTAAACTCCAAATTCTCATTATCTTCACATTTATGAGCGGTTTAGAGATTTTTGTCTCATTTAGTGCGTTTTGATAGAAGAGTTTGTATGGGAGCTATGGTCAAATGTAAACCGATATTTGTATTTCGGGAAGTGGGATCTATGGGAGGTAACATAAATAATTTACCTATTTTGACGAATTTCAATAGCCATGGTCCCAGGAGTATCCCTAGTTTTAGACAGATCGAAAACTTCGAAAACTTACTTATTTTACAAACACAATCTTTACGAATTATGTTTATAAACCATAAGAAAAAGCTCAGATTATCAACTGAACTAAAGACAAACATTTACTTATTGATATCGGCTTACATTTACAAAAGTTATTTAACTTTTCCACGATAGGTCGTTTCCTTAGTTTTTTTTTTGTTGTGTCAGAGAATAGACAAGGCAACTGAGTCTCTGGTATGATTATCTGTTGCCATTCGTAATGTCGTTATGACAATTGGGCACACAATTGAAGTTGAGTTGCAATACGTAATCAAGACATCAGCGTCGATGAAAATGTAACTGTATCTGTATTCATGATGGTAAATATTAAGGAATCATTAAAGAATTAAACATATTTCTCAATTGTCTAAAAACATTTAAGTGCATTGATTTAATATTTACCCCATTCATGTATATTCTATAGAAAATAGAATACAACTCATATGTATGGTCCCGAGCTTTAATGTTTATTATTATTATTATTATTATGGCATGTTTATGTACAATTTGTATTAAAACTTAGCCTATTCACAAAGAGTTCTTGTATATAATTTCCACTGGTTTCTGTCTCGAGCTATTGTTCTAAGTTCGCTAAAAGATTTAGAGGTTTCATTCATTATTGATCTGCGCCATGATGATTTAGGTCGACCCGGTCTTCTTTGACCCTGGGGATTCCACTCCAGAGCTGCATGGGTTACGTCGTTTACATCTTTACGCAACGTGTGTCCAAGCCATCTGTACTTTCTGCGCCTTATTTCACTTTTAATTTCTTCTTGGCTTGTAATTTCCAACAGACGTGCACTGCTGATTGTTCTTGGCCACCATATTCTCAAAATTTTTCGCAGACATCTGTTAACGAACGATTGAAGCTTCTGTGTTATTGCCTTTGTCACGTACCAAGTTTCACTACCATATAATAAAACAGATTTTACACAGGCATTGAAAATTCTTAATTTGGTAGACTGTCGGATATTTTTGCAGCTCCATATGCGATTCAAGCAGGCAAAGGAAAATTTAGCTTTTCGCAGTCGATTTTCGATATCGGTCAATGTACCTCCAATATTATCTACTACACTTCCTAGGTATTCGAATCTACGGACTTCTTCGATCTGGTAGTTGTTAATAACCAGCGTGTTGTTGTTGTTTGCATTAATACGCATGCTCTTCGTTTTATTGCAGTTGACTTTTAGCCCTACTTTAATAGCCTCCTGCGCAAGCACATCAATTTGCGATTGCATATCTTGACATCTGTTGGACAGTAAAACAATGTCGTCAGCGTATGCTAGCTCGCATACCTTCCCATTCAATCCCCACCTAATGCCCATATTTGCCTGGTTAACAACTTGTAAAATAAGGTCCAACGTCGTTATAAATAAAAGGGGTGATAATGCGCATCCTTGTTTTACACCGCTAAGAGTAGGAAATGGATCGCTCAACTGTCCGTCATGCACAACTCTACATATCCCTCCCTCATAGCTATTTTTTATTATGTTAACAATCTTCTCGGGAATTCCTCTCGTTTCTAAGGCTCTCCATATACAATTTCTTTTAAGAGCGTCAAATGCTTTTTCAAAATCAATAAAAGTTAGGTACAAACTTGCATTGAGTTCAACGGACTGTTCTATCAGTATGCGAATTGTGTTAATATGGTCTGTGCAACTTCTATTAGGCCGAAAACCTGCTTGTGTGTTCGCTAATTTATTGTTAAGTGTCTCGCATATTCTGTTTAAAATTATTTTGTTGAATATTTTAGTGATTGATGGAATAATAGATATACCTCTCCAATTGTTCCTGTTTTTTAGATCCCCCTTTTTAGGTATTTTTATTATGATGGATTCTTTCCATTCTTTGGGTATATTTTCCTCAATCCATATCTTTTGGAAGAGAGGAAGAAACAGAGTTGCCACCCTTTGGGGATTGACTTTAAAGCATTCTGTAGGCAATGAGTCACTTCCTGGAGCTTTGCCTGCTTTTACGGACACAATAGCGTCTACAATTTCATTAAATGTTGGAGGTTCGGTAGAAATATCAAGATTTGGGCTAATGGGATTGAATATATGCGGTTCTTCTTCAGTTTCGCCGTGTATAACATTTAATGTACGTTCGAAGTGTTGTTTCCAAGCAATCATCTGTTCATGCTTGTCGGTCAATAAATTACCGCCGTCGTCTGTAATCGCAGTTATATTCTTTGTTTTGGTTCCACTTAATTGCCTGGTAATTTTAAAAAGCTCTTTGGTGTTTCCTTTTTCGGCCGCATCTTCCGCCGCTTTTCCGAGATCGTCCATAAACTTATTTTTGTCAGCTTTGGCTTGCCGTTTAATAAGTTTATTAAGCCTTTGCAATTCATTTTTAAGAGATGCGTATCTATTCACATTAGTTTCACCGGTAGCTAGCATCCTCCGTTTTATATCTCGACGAGATTCTATCAGGTTCCAGCACTCAGTAGTCATCCATTCTTTCCGCTCAGTCTTCAAATATCCAAGGGTGGATTCGCAAGCATTTCTTAGATCATTCCTTATGCTTTGCCATATATCATTATTTGTACCGTCATAGCTAACATTTATTTCATCTAGTTTTTCTCGAAGTTCATTTCTCACGACGACGTTCTGAAGTTTATCCGTATCAAACCTTCTTCTACCTCCACCAATGCTACGTTTTTTGGGCACTATGTTTAAGCGAAGTTCACTCACCACTAAATAGTGATCGCTTCCAATTTCCGCACTCCTTCTGTTGCGTACATCACAGCAAATATTGAACCATTCGCGCGAAATGCAAATGTGGTCAATTTGGGACTCAAATGTCCCTGTGGGTGATTTCCATGTTACTTTATGTATTGTTTTATGAGGGAATACGGAACCGGCCACCTTCAGGTCATGATTATTGCATGTTTCTAATAGGAGTTCCCCATTAACGTTACATGTGCCAAGAGCATGTTTTCCCATTATATTTTCATAACCGTTGTTGTCACTGCCTATTTGGGCGTTGAAGTCGCCCATTAAGATGATAATATCACTTTTTGATACCTCTGAAAGTGTTTTATCCAACTCGCTATATAGAGCTTCTTTTAAATACAGATCGCTTTCTTCTGTAGGCGCATATACTTGGACTACTGTTATTTTTCTACATTTGGCTTCCAGTCTAGCAGTAATAATCCTCTCTGAAACAGGCTTCCATGAGAGTAAAGCATTCTTTGCATTTTTGGAGAGATAAATCCCGACTCCTCTTATATGTGGGTCTGATTCACTAGGCATTCCCGAGTACAGGAGCAGACCACCATTTCCGCTCTGCGTTTCACCGTTTCCGTTCCACCGAACCTCGCTTAAACCGACCAAATCCAGTTTTAATCTAGCGCATTCATCTGTAAGTTGGGCAAATTTGCTACTTTGAAACAATGTTCTAACATTCCAATGTCCAAATCTTATCCTTTTCCGTTTGCCAGGGGTCGTCAACATATTTCCGTTATTTTTAGTTATTTTCTTTGTGAAGTCTCGAATCTAGTTAGTTTCAGCAGTACATAGAGGATTACTCTTTTTGACTACCTAGTCCGGTGGTAGGGCTGCTACCTTACGTATTACTTGGCCTCCGAACATGCCGCAAAAGATTCAGCCGCTTGATGCAAGCAGACGCTGTTTGTAGCCGCCGAATCTCGAACAGACGCTACGAAACTATTTTTTGGTTCGCCCCGCATATTTTATTTCTGCGATACCCATCATATCTGATGAGCATTCCCCTATCCACCACCTGGGGAGGCGTCCGATGGGAGAAATAGTGAAAAAAACTCCGCTTTAATGTTTATCTTGATTAATTCACAGTTTTATAGCTTCAATTTGAGTTCTGTCTCACACATCGATCGGAATGTTTTCTATCTTAGTCATGGATCTCGTTCTTGAAACCCGAACATTATTGCCAATAAACTTCTATATGTGAGAAAAAAGCTAAAAATTATTTTTTTTTCAAAATTGCACGTATTTATATATACATATATATATATATATATATATATATATATATATATATATATATATATGTATATATATATATATATATAGATATATATATATATATAGATAGATATATATATATATATATATATATATATATATATATATATATATATATATATATATATATATATATATATATAGATAGATATATATATATATATATATATATATAGATATATATATATATATAATTCCCCGACAACATTCCAATTGGAACAAGGGGTACTTCTCTCAGACAATGAGCTGCATCCGATTCTATTTTTAGACTCATTGAAAGGGACCTACTTTTTAACGCCAGTGGCTGGCTGAGTTATGAGGTGAACCGTCGCTTTTTGAAAATTTATTTTTTCAAGTGAGTCTGGCCAGGGATCGAACTTGGGCCTCTGGTATGCTAGGCGGATGACTAACCTGCTATACCACGGCGGTTCACAATTGCACGTATTTATGTATGTTTAATTCACTCTCCCTGATATTCCCATCAATCGAAAAGCACTTTCGGTTTCTACTAAAAGAAGACGTCTATGGTTAGTGACATATTCGCAAACACCTACGACTTAAAAAACCACACAAGAAAATGTCTAACGGAGCCAGACCTCACAATGTGAACTGGTCACAGACCACATCACCTTCACGTAAGATGACTATGCCCTCAAAAGCTCGTGCAGAATATCCAATGTGGTACTTATAAGCTGGGTATCACATAACGTCGTCCCGTTGAAACCACATATCATTGGTATTCAGTTTATCTAATTCGAGCCAAAAGAAATTGTTAAACATCGATCTATAGCGTTCGCCTTGTACAGTGCTGATTTCAGTCGATTGTCTACTCTATATTAAATAAATAATTATAACGATAGAACAGAAATTTTAATAAAACCAAGTAGAAAGTTGATTGGACAGAAGAGTTTGTTTGTATGGAAGCTATAATCAAATGTGGACCAACGAAATTTGGTACAGTGATTTTAGTTTATATAAGCGGTATCTGTTTTAAATTTCATTAAAAAATATAGATATTTGTGGCCAATATACCAAAAATAATGGACCGATTGCAACCAATTTCAATAGCCATGATCCCACTATCAAAATTATCTGTGCCAAATTTCATCAAATTATCTTTAGAATTCCGACCTGAACTTTGATTACATGGTTTACATGGGGGTAGCCAGCCAGCCGTCCAGCCAGACGGACGGACGGACTGACATCGCTAAATCGACTCAGAAAGTGATTCTAAGCCTATTACTATACTAAAAGGTGGGTCTAAGACAAATATTTCTATGCGTTACATACATCGGCACAAACTTATAATACACTTTCCACCCATAGTGGTGTAGGGTATAAAAATGTATCTGTTCCCACTGCACTCGATTTCAAGGTCTTTTATGCATTTTGAATTCGTTGAAATCAAAACAAATGCTCTCAGCCGGTTCATAGACCCCCTCATAAAATCACAGACCAAGTAACTCATAAAATATAATAATTATGGAAATTTTTCCCACATACACCTATTTCTAACACCTATTCGAACAAGTATTTACATTTTTCTAACAAAACCGAAAAGACCTTAAAAGAAAGACCAAAATATTAACTAGATAATTTAATAAATTTTGAATTCATATTTGGGTCAAGGTTAACGTATTCAAACATATCCAACCAAATAATAGACAAAGATGTTAATAAAAAATCAAAACAAAAAATAATTTAGCTTCTCATCGTTAATATGCAAAGAAAAAAAGTAAACAATGATCTTGTTACTCTCTGGAGCACTTCTCTGAATTTATGATCAATAAATTGAAGCAACTTCGGACATGATGTTCAAACATGTTTGGTGATCGATGATGATCGAATGGTAAGGCGCCATTGAGTCTTGATGACGACAAATATAGACGTAAATAAACAAATAAAGAAGAATATGATCACTGATCGATGTATTGAAAAAATGCACATGGCTACAAAATTTATTTTATTTATTAAATAACACTTTACGAAAATATTATAAAATAATGACCTCATAATTTATGCTTTGCTTCTGTGTTTCTTTTTTTATATTTTGATTTGGGTATGACGTTTTACTGTCACTTACTTGTCAATTTAATTTATAAGTCAAGTTCAATTCAATTAATTTGACACTTTCACTTTTGTTAGTGTTTTGTATTTTGGTCAATTACTTTTGTTTCATTTAATATAAAGTGCGTTAAGTGTTTTGTACTTAAAAAAAAATTGGCCAATACTTTGTTAACTGAAGAAAAGTTTTCAATTAAAATTGTATTGAAATTTTCCACACGTTGTTGTTTGATCGCTTAAAATAATTTATAGTAAATTTTAATCGTATGGATCGCATTCACGATTTTTCTTAGAGTTGTGCGTAGTATTTATTATGCTCGATCTTTTAGTACGAGAGCAGTTCCACAAGACCCAAAATGTCCGTATTTAGAGGGCAATACCTCAAATTGTGTTCATCATTAAAATTTAATTATAGCTACATATGTATGTATATCAAGAGCCTATATTCCATACCGACTATGAACCAAATTAAATATTTTTTAGGAGAGACAAAAACTGTTTAATATCCCAAATCTTTAAATAGAAGTCAATATTTCTTCTACAATATAGCCGAAGTTCTAAAATAGATTTCTTCTTTTTGATTTTTATTAAAAGAGATGAAACTTTTTAAAAAACAAGTAAGAAAGCGCTATAGTCGGTCAAGCCCGACCATATGATACCCTTCACCTCTAAGGTCAAAGGTGTTATTTTTTCTGTATAAAGAAAAATATTTGCTAAATTTTGCCATCTTACAAACATTTTCTCAAAACTTATATATTTAAGCTGCTTCCGACATTTGGACTTATATGAAAGCTAGGGTCAAATGTAGACCGATTGTCTCGAAATTTGGCAAATTGATTACAGTTGTTACAAAAATTATCTATGCAAAAAATAAACTTAAAATTCTGAATATCTTCGGCGTTTTTACGAGCGTTTTAGTGAATTAGTGCGTTTTGAGAAAAGAGTTTGTATGGGAGCTATGATCAAATGTGGACCGATTTCAACGAAATTTGATACAGTGATTTAAGTTTATATAAGCAGTATTTGTTTTAAATTTCATGAAAAAATATTAATATTTGTGGCCACTATGTCAATTACGGGAAGTGGGACCTATGGGAGGTACCATAAATAATGGACCGATTTTAACCAATTTCAATAGCCATTGTCCCATTATCAAAAGAATGATCTGTGACAAATTTCATCAAATTATCAATTAGTAGTTTGATTACAAGGTTTACATGGGGGTCCAGCCAGCTAAATCGACTCAGAAAGTGATTCTAAGCCTATTGGTGTACTAAAATGTGGGTCTTAGACAAATATTTCTATGCGTTACATACATCAGCACAAACTCATAATACCCTTTCCACCTATGGTGGTGAAGGGTATAAAGAGTTTCCTAATGAAAAGTGATTTTGAAAAAAATGGTTAATAGACGGTATTGAATATAGGCTCTCGACATTGTTTATTTTTATAATTTTAAAGAAATTATCATACCCGAATATAGTTTAGGATTTAAAAAACTGCTGCTATTACTCACCGCTAAATTGGCGAATTTATTTAAGAAACTCCTTTTAGGAAAGAAACAGCTTTTTATTTAAAACAGTTTATTTTGATTTATGAAAATCTGGTTTAATCTCTGGTTTATTTTCAATTACTTCACAGTTAACCCACGTATGTAAATATAATAAAAAAGACGTGACTGCAGTTCATTTATAAAAATTCATTCATACAAAGTCATTAATATTTTTTTAGATTTGTAGGTTTTTTTTAATACTATGGATGATTGCATCACGTCGCCATTTATTACGAGGGGTACTATCTATATACCAATAACTGGCGATACAAATGTCAATAGCTAAAATCTGACAACACCATAAAAAAGTACAAAGTGGATTATATCAATAAGAAAATCGACATAACGTGAGCCTATATTCAATACCGCCTATGAACCATTTTTATTTTTAAACACTTTTTATTGGAAAACTGTTCTTTTATAAAAAACCATCGCTTGTAATAAAAATCAGATGGAAGAAATCTGTCAAGGCAGTTATTGGCTTAAATATATTGAAGAGGAAATAATGACTTCTTTTAAAGTATTTTGGATATTGAACACTTTTTTGTCTCTCCATAAAATGTTTTTATTTGGTTCATAGTCGGTATTGAATATAGGCTCACGATATGTTATTTATAGAGCGATAAAGCACCATCAAATCTACGGTAAATCGCAATTATTGGAAGATAGGTTGTTTTACAACAAAGCATAATTAACCTAAAATGTGGTCATGTGACATATTGTGAGGCACTCTTTATATCACTTCACATTAGATCCACTTCAATACATTCTCGTTGGATACCCGATAATTATTCAATCGTTCAAAGAGAGGCTCTCGTGATGTGATGTAAGAGAATGAATAAAAAGATCGATCGTGGTACTTTAAAAAAACAGGTAAAAAGTCAGCGAATCATGGATATATGTATACTAGAGTGTTCCAAATTTGTATGGAGAAAATTAAACTTCATCATACAGAAAGGCGTACATTTTTACATTTGACCCCAATAATCCAAAAACAAAGTTTCATTCAGATCGGATATCGGGAAAGCTCGCCGACTTAATGCCAAAGCTTGGACATGCCAGTTATATGGAAACAAAATAAGGGGTCTCTTCAAATGTTTGAAAAAAATATCTACTTTAGATTTTCGAAAAAGTGTTTAACAATATGGTACTTAGTTTTCAGTACCATGGGCTTTCCAACGATATACATATATAACCTAAAAATCAGTTAAAAATTTTCCTAACAATTAAGGGTTTTCAAAAATATTCTACGTCCTATATTTTTTAAAATTTCAATAAGTTTGACCTTTTTGAGACCTCAGGTTATTTAAATATCCATTTTTGTTACAATGCGATAACGTTAAGTCACTTTTGTATAGGACGAAAAAAAAGTATATTTTTTCACACCGTTTCCAAAATTCCTTTTTTGTTTTTTTCATTAGTTTGTTAAAGGAATTTGAAAAATGTAAAAAAAGTCCTAGGGTATTAGTAAGAACACCCATCAGATTATCACAAAGAAAAAAAAAGATCGATATCTTCAACGGTTTAGCCGTATTTGCGACATAAAATCAAAGAATTTCGACAAAAACCTCAATTTACCAAAGCAATCAAAATGCAAGTAAATATGTTATATATTAGCAGATTTTATAAGCAGAACTAAAAATAATTATTGCTTCAATGGGTAGAAATATATATTGGAAATTTGGTTGAAATTGGATGTCCTTAACCCTTTTATTACCAGGGTCAAATATATTTTTTTTCAAAAGTGCACTAGAAATCACATGTTTTTATTGTTATTTTTCAATGAAAACTCAATAAACGCCTTTAAATACATTTTTATATCAATTAACCCTTGCGTACCCAAATGTGGGTCTCTCTAATATACATAAGTCTTTTTTAAACATTAATAATAAAACTTGTTTTGAATCATATTTGACTTTAGTATAAAAGGGTGTCAAATATTTGGGCTTGTGTTTATCATTTATAAGAAAATCCTAGGAGGAGATGAAATAGGAGCTGGGAGCAAAAATTATAAACTATTTTTTGTGTATATTTAATATGAGTGTATACACTCATATTCAATATATTTAAAAAATGTTAAGGCCAAAGCCAATCTTTTAGAAATTTTGTTTCACTTGATCTTTCCATAGAAGTCCTCTTCTACGAATTTCATTGGTATCTTTTTTGAAAACTTTTTCGTTAGAGCACTTTCATCCATCGGCACAACATGTTCTAGCCAACGCAATCCGGAAAAACAAAAAAACATGGTAAGTAGTTGACGTAATACATTCCTCAAGTGTATTGGATATGCGTTTGATTCAAGAAGCCACTATGGACTCTGATCATAACATTTTTCCAGCCAACGTTTGAGTGTGTTGCTGAGCAAACGGACAGAAGCGTAAAAGATGTTTGATCTTACAAAGCAACAATCTCAACAAATAGTTACCGATAATTCTCAACGTATAAATCAAGCATATTGCCAACTCCATAAAGACTGCTACAAAATGTGCTGGGCTTCCTACCTCCTCTTCCTAAAAACACCTGTTATGAATCGAAATAGGGCAATGCCACTACGAGAAACCCTAGAAAACTATCAGGAGAAAAGGAGGAAAGAAAAACGCTTGTTCCAAAGAAAAAAATAAAGAAATGGGGAGACGTGTTTTTTTTAAAGAAAAGTAACAAAGAAAAGAAACACTCAGTAACACTGGGTGAAGTAGGGGATGTTGGTTACCAAACAATGGTTCTGATTGGTCTAAACTTGGTCTTATCTTGGCTATCCTTCATCTTAGTTATGAACACTGACCTCTCCACCTAGGAAACTACAATAACACTAGTAACTAGTGACTAGTTAATGAACTGACCTAACATGTGTCGCGAGTTCTTCCATAAGAACGATAAAAATATAGGTAAGAACGTCAGGGTTGTAACCAACTCGTGCTAGAAGAGGACGACAGAAACTTAGATATGCAAATACTAAGTAGAGGCAAATATTTCAAAGATTGGCCTATGAAATTAGAGAACATGTTCACAAGATCGAAATAAAATATGTTCGGACTTTGACCTAAACAGGTTGTTAATATAGGTCATTTAAGTAAGTAAGTAACAATCAGTAACATGAATTGAGTTACCTTATTTGGAAAGGCAATAGTAGAGAGGTGAAAAAAAAGAGACAAAGCTTTTATATTATTCAAAACAGCTATTAAACGTGATGTCTTTTTATGGAACAGTTAAGTTATTTAGACGTATTGTTTAAGATTTCTGTTCTACAGTCAATTTTATTTCTTTTACATCGATAGCGTGTTATTACTGTAGGCTTACCACAGATGGAGGATGCTGTGATAATTAATAACTTTAACATAAGTTAATAATAACAAAAATTAATGTTGCCGTGACAGGGCTCGAACCTAGGCTAAAATAATATGTTATGCTCATGCTTACCAACTAATTGAGATGTAGGTATTAGTGTCAATAGTTTGGACAAAATTTGGTAGGAAAGGAGCAAAAAAAAATTGTCTGTCACATACAAAAAATTATATGTTTTGCAAATTACTTTTTAAAAAATAAAAAAGGTCGAGAATTTAAACTTTATTTAACGATTTTTATCAACAGGATCGGAGTTGGGAGAAAGAGCATAAGGACCAGAAATACAAAGCTTAATCGTTGACACGGCTCGAAGTTTACTAGAGCATTTTTATACCCTTCACCACAATACCCAGTTAGCATTTTTGGAAAATTTTAATCAAATATGAGTCTTTTTTGACTTCACTGCACGATTAAAATGATCATTTATGATATCACTTATGAGTCAAAAATGATTTTTTTGTGTGAGAAAATGGTACCCTTCATGCGACTCTTTAAAACGAGTCTTTAATAACTCGTTTTGTTGATTAGAATATGACTACACACATTTTGCTAGATTTGTAAAAAAAAGATTAAAGTTTTTTTATACTCAATACAGTATATCTATTTTTAGAACATGTCACATATCTATTTTTAGAACGGTGAAATTGCGTAAATAATTACAGAAATTGATGTTGCCTAGACCGAGGATCGAATCTAGGCTGCTGAATATGATATGTTATGATTGAAAGTCGACGTGCTGATCAACTAAGCCACATCATCCATAATGAGAAACTAGTCTTTTTGTCGCATTTTTTTTAACACATAAAAATAGTTATATCACGCACATTTTACAAGATTTTTTGTGCTATTTTTAAATAGTCGCTTGCTAAGCGTCTATGAGTCTTTTTGTACACTTTTTTGATCACCAAACTGATTGCACACATTTTGCTTTCAAATAGTCGCTTTCAAGGTATTTTCTGAGTCTTTTTGTAGTCTTTTTGGATCACCAAACTGATTAAAATAACACAAAAAACAGTCGTGTTAGGATCATTTGCACGATAATATTTTGACTGTACACATTCTGCAAGAATTGTTTGTGCTTTTGTAAACTAGTCGTTTTCTAAACGTTTTAAGGAGTCTTTTTGCAATCTTTTTTAGATCACCAAGCTGATTTATCAGTTTTTGATCATCTATACGAATCCCAAGAGACTCATTTTGCTGATATTATAGTCAACAATCACCAAATTGCTAGCTGGGATAGGTGGAAAGGGTATTATAAGTTTGTGCCGATGTATGTAACGCATAGAAATTTTTGCTTTAGACACTCCTTTTAGTATACCAAAAGACTTACAATCACTTTCTGAGTCGATTTAGCGATGTCAGTCCTTCCGTCCGTCTGGACGGCTGGCTGGACCTCCATGTAAACCATGTAACCAAACTACAGGTCGCAATTCTTAGGATAATTTAATGAAATTTGGCACAAATCATTTTTTTGATAACGGGACCATGGCTATTGAAATTCGTCAAAATCGGTTTATTATTTATGGTACCTCCCATAGGTCCCACTTTCCGGAATTGATATTTTGGCCACAAAAATCCATTTTTTTATGACATTAAAAACAAATACTGCTAATGTTAACCAAAATCAAAAAATTTCGGTCCACATTTGACCATAGCTCCCATACAAACTCTTTTGTCAAAACGCATTAAATGAGGCAAAAATCACTAAAACGCTCGTAAATCTAAAGATAATGAGAATTTCAAGTTTATTTTTTGCACACATAACTTTTGTAACAACTGTAATCAATTTGCCAAATTTCGAGATATTCAGTCCACATTTGACCCTAGCTCTGGTATAAGTTCAAATGACGGAAACAGCTTAAATATATCCTTTTTGAGAAAATGTTTGTATGATGCCAAAATTTAGCAAATATTTATCTTTATACAGGAAAAATAACACCTTTGACCTTAGTGGTAAAGGGTATCGTATGGTCGGGCTTGATCGACTATAGTACTTTCTTACTTGTTTTAAATACTGACATTTTACGTCATGCCTATTTTTAAAGCAGTAAAATGTCACTATTTGTTGATATTAAGACGCACTGTTTAAGCTTTTTGTTCTACATCCAGTTTTATAACTTTTATATCGACCGAGTGTTATTGCTTTAGGCATACCGCCGATGGAGAATGCATATGGTAATTAACCGGGGCCACTCCTCCTATCCAACCATGGATAGAAGCGGTAGAAACTTTGTCGCACATACAAACAATTATATATTTATCGAAGAATCCTTTGAAATATAAAAGGTCGAGAACTAAAACTTTATGTAACGATTTTTATCAGAAGGATCGGAGTTAGGATAGAGAGGGACCATTAATACAAAGCTAAATCGTTGACACGGCTCGAAACTTACTAGAGTATTTTTAAAATTGTATATCTTCGTATAGAAAATCATAGGACATAGTATTAGTATACCTATAACTTTTCATTTAATCTACTTTAAACTTTATTAATATGCAAATAAATACATAATTCCATTTTAGTTTTAAACAAATATTCTCAAATTAAAAGTAAATATTAACTCAACAAAACCAAGAAAACAAAATTATTCATAACAAACAATTGAGTTGCCAAAGAAAATCTCACGAACCTTAACATTTTCAAAACCTTCTTGGAAAACACATAATTTGCACACGTTCTTGGATACGAAATGTGTTAGAAACTGGTAGTTAAGAAAACAGCTTGTTGCCAAATTCTTATTCATCTTGAAATTTTTTAATTTAAAAATCATAATTCATACTTATCATTTGTAGATACTACATGGGGAAAATGGCATGGAAAATTTGCAAACACATGCAAATTTGATGTTTAATCAAAATAATTTCCATAATTTTAATAAGAACAACAAGAAAAGCATTAAGGAGTGAAGCCATTCAAATAAAGGAGCTGGAGTTACTCAATTCATGTTCATGTTGATGATGATAATAATCCTAAACAGTTATTGACTGATGAAGGTGGGATAATGTCAGCGATTATAATGATTATTGCTTACCTACACACAAACAAAAAAATAAATTGCTTTGTATCCTCACACCATTAAAGACAGGATTCTCTACATTTCCTGCCTTACATTTGTTTAAACTTAATGAAAATATAAAAATTCATATTAAATACAAATGTTTAATATTTTCTTTATTGATAATTTGCAAAATAAAATATTTAGTGAAATTATAATTTGCATATGCTTCGAGTGGGAAATCTGGTCTTTTCGTCTAAATTTTTTTTGGTGTCAATGGGTAAGTCCTGGAGTGCGTATGAGCGACACGTGTTTTCAAATGAGAAAACAATATTTAATATAAAAATTGTTGCTGTTTCCACTTTTCGATTCCGTGTCTATTTGTTTGTGTGTGTGAACTATAATTTCAAGGATTTTGTTTATTTATTTTCATTTAATGTTCGAGTTGTTGTTCATGTTAATGTTATTGTCTTGTTATTGGGTAATTTTGTATTAAAATTAAAGCATGCTTTTAGGGTGGTGATTATACGAATGTTGTGCGGGAATAATAAAAAGTGGTGAGTTTAGTTGAGAAGAAGTGCTGTAGAATTTGGCTTTATTTGAGTACAGTTGTGTTTGTTTGATGGTCTTTTTTTAAATAGTTTTGGAATTCAGTGCAAACTTTGTATTGGCATGAATATCTTTAGTTTTATCCAATTATCAAAGATTTTAGATAGTTTTCGATTTAGCAACCGACTTTGCTGTTAAATATGCACTTCAATCTGGTCGACCAATTAATGAAATCATGTAAAACAAGTAAGAAAGAGCTATAATCGGTCAAGACCGACTATACGATACTGTTCACCACTAGATCAAAGGTGTTATTTTTTCTGTATAAAGAAAAATATAATCTAAATTTTGCCATCATACAAACATTTTCTCAAAACTTATACATTTAAGCTGTTTCCGTCGTTTGGACTTATATGCGAGCTAAGGTCAAATGTGGACCGATTATCTCGAAATTTGACAAACTAATTACAGTTGTTACCTTTAGATCTAGTGATTTTTGTCTCATTTAGTGCGTTTTTAAAGAAGAGTTTGTATGGGAGGTATGGTCAAATGTGGACCGATTTCAACGAAATTCGGTACAGTGATGTTACTTTACATAAGAAGTATTTGTTTTTAATTTCATTAAAAAATATTGATATTTGTGGCCAATATAACAATTCCGGGAAGTGGGACCTATGGGAGGTACCATAAATAATGGACCGATTTTGACAAATTTCAATAGCCATGATCCCATTATCAAAGAAATGATCTGTGCAGTATTTCATTAAATTATCTTATGAATTGCGACCTGTAGTTTGATTACAAGGTTTACATGGGGGTCCAGCCAGCCAGACGGACATCTCTAAATCGACTCAGAAAGTGATTCTAAGACTATTGGTATACTAAAAGGTATAATTGGTATACCACCTAAGATGGTGAAGGGTATAAAAATAAACAAGAACAAGTAAGAGTGTTATATTCGGCTGTGCCGAATCTTATATACCCACCATCAGTTTCTTAAATTTAGAAACATAAAAAGAGGGTGCATCAAATTCAAAATGTAGACCAAAGTTGAAAAAAGTTGTTACTTTAGTTGGTATTGTTGGTAAAATATTTGGACTAAATTCGGTTGGAGGAGATTTATAGTTCAACATTTAAAAGTATGTAAGTGGTTTCACTAATATTTACTTTGAACAAAATTCGTTATCGTAACCAGATATGATTTGACATTAATAAGTTTTAAAGTGATATTCGTTTAGCTTAATATTTAGTTAAGATAAAGATGCTGATAGTTATACTACAGGTTGATATATTTTGTTAGGAGTTCCTAATGTATCTACCGTATATAAAGTCTGAAATCTTTTTGATTGTATATATAAAAAGGGGATGTTATATATAAGAATTATAGCCAAATGTTGACCGATTGTAACACAATTTTACACACTGGCTGGTATTTATATAAAGCTTATTAAATTTAGTGGACATAGCTGTCATAGTTTCTAATTTAGTAGCTTTTAACTGGCCTTTGCTACATTTTTTTTTTTTAGTTTCCGGGAGTGTTTTTTACATGGAAGCTATAGTCAAATATGGACGGATTCCTATAAAATTTGATATACTGACCAATAGTTGCATAAAACTTCTCTATTCTAAATTTATTCGTCATATCTATTACAATTGTATTTAATTTATCAGCATTAATGTGTTTCCCGGGGCGGGGTTATATGGGAGCTCTAACTAAATGTGAACCGATTTCGTCCACTCTCAATACACATCTTTTTCAAGATATCGAAAAATACTTTTGTAAAATTTTGTTCCTCTAGCTCTTTTCGTTAAGGCGCTATCGCGCTTTTATCTGAAGGACAGACGGACATAAATCCCCTTTTCTTTTTGTATTTTTGTGTTTCCGTAAGTTTATTATATGGGAGCTATGGTCAAATGTTAACCGATTGTGACAAAATTTTGCACACTGGCTAGCATTGACATAAGAATTCCTTGTACTAAATTTAGTGGCCATAGTTTATTATTTGTACGCATTTAAGTATATTTTAGGTGCAATTTAGGCTGTTTTCGTATGTGTTTTGTATGGGATCTATGGTTAAATGTGAACCGATTTTGATATAATTTTATACGCTTATAATGATCATGAAAGACTTCTCTGTGCTAAATTTTGTCATTATATATGTTATAAATTTTCATTATTAGCAAATAAGCGATTGGCCAAGGCAAGGTTATACGGGAGCTATAATCAAATGTAAACCGATTTCCCCCAATTTCAATACCAAAATTTTCCAAGAAATAAAGAATACTTTTGCCAAATTTCAGTGAGCTAGCTCTTTTCGTTTAGGCGTTATCGTGCCGACAACAGAGAGACAGGCATACGGACAGACAGACAGATATAGCTCAATGGTCTTAGAATTTCATAAGGATATGAGAATATATATCGCTTATCGGTTTTACAGCCAATATTAAAGAAACTACAAACGGAATGACAATCTCAACATACCTCCTATTCTTTCCGACATATACATTGAGAACAATAATAAGTGAAAAACAAGTAAGAAAGCACTATAGTCGGTCAAGCCCGACCATACGATACCCTTCACCGTTAAGGTCAAAGGTGTTATTTTTTCTGTATAAAGACAAATATTCGCTAAATTTTGCTATCATACAAACATTTTCTCAAAACTTATATATTCAATCTGTTTCCGGCATTTGGACTTATATGAGAGCTAGGGTCAAATGTGGACCGATTATCTCTAAATTTGGCAAATTGATTACACTTGTTACAAAAATTATGTATACAAAAAATAAACTCAAAATGTTTATTATCTTTAGATTTACGAGCGTTTTAGTGATTTTTTGTCTCATTTAGTGCGTTTTTACAGAAGAGTTTGTATGGGAGCTATGGTCAAATGTGGACCGATTTCAACGAAATTTGGTACAGTGATTTTAGTTTAGATAAGCAGTATTTTTTTTTAATTTCATGAAAAAATATTGATATTTGTGGCCAATATATCAATTCCGGGAAGTGGGACCTATGGGAGGTACCATAAATAATTAACTGATTTTGACCAATTTCAATAGCCATGGTCCCATTATCAAAAAAATTATCTGTGCCAAATTTCATCAAATTATCTTTAGAATTGCGACCTGTAGTTTGATTACAAGGTTTACATGGGGGTCCAGCCAGCCAGACGGACGGACGGACATCGCTAAATCGACTCAGAAAGTGATTCTAAGCCTATTGGTATACTAAAAGATGGGTCTACGACAAATATTTCCATGCGTTACATACATCAGCACAAACTTATAATACCCTTTCCACCTATGATGGTGAAGGGTATAATGAGGGTCCAAAGCAGGTACCTTAAAAAGTCAACGGATCTCAGTCATAGTTAGTATAACTTTTTCTTGGGCCCATTAATAGACTTGTGCCGATTTTTTTCAAATTTTGATGAAAATTGCGGCTTCTACATTGAAAAAAAACATTGGCAGACACCCAAGGAGTCAACTGATTTCAATCAAAATTAGTATTGATTCACACGCACGTAAAAGTGTATTGTTGTTCATTGAGAATATTTTGAAAACTAATAAAGCCGTTTTCGTTGATAAATATCAATTTCTGTTTACAATCTCAAAAAGTTATGTACCTCGCTCTGGTCGACCAGTTACTAAAAAATCGACAAATACATAAAAAAATTTAGTAAGTAAATGTTTATACAACATTTGAATGACCAACTGATGTAATATGCAATTTTATTCTTTCACTTACATTCCCTTAAAGTTATTTCCCAATTTGTAACTCTTAGTTTTACTTTCATTTCCTTAACGATTCCATTTTATTGACTTTGAATATAAAAATGTGCATAAATGTAAGAGAATAAATATAAGCAATTTGCAATTGTATGAATGTATTTACTGTTGCCAATATTTAATGTCAATATCAATAAATGTGTCTGTTAAAGATGTCAATAGATTTTGACATAATAAAAACAACAAATAAATACAAATATTTCCGAACGCACTTAAACAAGGACACATTGAACTTGCGAAGGATATAAAAAACATCATGTGTGCATAAATATTTATTTATATTTGTAAAGGATATTTTTGAATGTGTTATTGTAAAGTAGATACGAGTATATACGTATTTGAGGAACAACAGCTTTATGATAGGGTGTGGACAGAAAGCAACATACGAAATTCGACGGAGGGAATTCGATAAAAGTAAAGGCTGTAAAGGGCTTGTCTTACATTGTAATGCATAAAAATGTGGATCCGACGTCCATGTTACAAATTGACCAAAATCGTTGAACCAAGAAACGAAATTTTGTAACATAACATAAAATATAGACAATACATACTGGGTAATTTTTTAGTTTATAGGGCAACAAGTAAGAGTGTTATATTAGGCTGTGCCCACCATCAAGTTGTGTTAAATTTAGAACCATATCATATAACTTCGGTTGCAGTAGCTTTATAGTTCAACATTCAAAAGTGTGTAAGTGGTTTCCCTAGTATTTATTTATCGTTATCGTAACCGGGTATGGTTTTACATTAAGAAGTTGTGAAATACTTTTCGTTTAGCTTAATATTTAGTTAGAATAAATAAGTTGATAGTAATACGACAGGTCCATATATGTTTCTAGGAGTTCCTAATGCATCCACCATATACATAATTTTAATTTGCTGCTTGTACCTCAAAATCTTTTTAATTGTAGATATAAAAAAGGGCATGTAATATATATATTTAAGAATTATAGCCAAATGTTGACCGATTGTAACAAAATTTCACACACTGGCTGGTATTTATATAAAGCTTATTTTTGCAAAATTTAGTGGTAATAGCTGTCACAGTTTCTAATTTAATAGCTTTTAACTGGCCCTTGCTAAATATTTTTTGGTTTCCGGGAGTGTTTTTTATATGAAAGCTATAGTCAAATATGGACCGATACCTATAAAATTTGATATACTGACCAATAGTTATATAATACTTCTTAATTCTAAATTTAGTCGTCATAGCTATTACAATTGTACTCAATTTATCAGCATTTATGTGTTTCCCGGTGCGGGGTTATATAGCAGCTCTAACTAAATGTAAACCGATTTAGCCCATTTTGAGTACACAACTTTTGTTACATATCAAAATTATTTTTGTAAAATTTTGTTTCTCTAGCTTTTGTAGTTATGGAGCTGTCGCGCTTTTATCTGACGGACAGACGGACATAAATCTCCTTTTCTTTTTGTGTTTCTGTAAGTTTTTTATATGGGAGCTATGGTCAAATGGTGACCGATTGTAACAAAATTTTGCACACTGGCTGGTATTCACATAAGACTTGCTTTTGTAAAATTTTGTTGCTGTAGCCCTTTTAGTTAAGGCGCTATCGCGCTTTTATCTAACGGACAGACGGACATAAACCCCCTTTTCTTTTTGTGTTTCCGTAAGTTTTTTATATGGGAGCTATGGTCAAATGGTGAGCGATTGTGACAAAATTTTGCACACTTGCTGGCATTCACATAAGACTTCCTTGTTCTAAATTTAATGGCCAAAGCTATTACAGTTTATCATTTATTGCCATTTAAGTGAATTTCAGGTGGAATTTAGGCTGTTTTCGTAAGTTTTTTATTTGGGAGCTATGCTTAAATGTGAACCGATTTCGATGAAATTTTATATGCTGCCTAGTGCTGATGTAAAACTTGTAGATACCAAATTGTGTCATCATAGCTGTTATAATTTGTCATTTATTATCAAATAAGCGATTAGTCTAGACCAGGTTATACGGGAGCTATGGTCAAATGTTAACCGATTTTGCCCAATTTCAATACCAAACTTTTCTTATTATTTTGACGAATGTTTCTACTAAGATTGTGTGAGCTAGCCCCTTTCGTATAGGCGTTATTGTCATTTCAACAGGCAGACAGGCAGACAGACAGACGGACAGACAGTCAGACGGACATCGCTCAATCGTCTTAGAATTTCATAAGGATTCAGAATATATATCGTTTTTGATTTTTGAGCCAATATTAAGGACAATCTCAATATACCCCCATTCTTTTTGATGGTGGGTATAAAAATGTTAGCAAAAAATTTTCGCTATGAAAATTTTGATACCAATTTTCGTCCATAATACATTGACTACAGCCTATAATTTTGCTTTCCAAATATATAAAATCAAACAATTTGGTATATATTTTTTTTCGTTCTTCATTCATTTTCCAAATAAATACAAATGTAATGTTTATGTTTACAACAACAATTTGGTAAAATATATAAGTATAAAAAAAAGACAACAAAAATTGAGTGAAAATGTTTGTTGATGCTTTTGAAAATTGTTGCGTTTAAATGGGGTTGTCAAAACAATTTGACATGTATTTTCAATTTTATTTTGGGTGAAATTATAGAGGGAATTTAATGAAATTACAATGTGATGTTATAGGGTTTCCTTCCAAAAAATAAAACTACACACACTCAGACTTCAAATACAAACTCAAACAAATGTAGTAATTGTCTACAATTGAGTAGTAAAAACAGGACAAAATTTGTATTTTTTATAGAACAACTTTTTGTTGTTATTTCTTGTCATCATGATATTCAAGGTTTCATTGATGGTTGCAATTAGTTAATGGAGAATTATATGTTTGTTTTACTTATTTTTTACATGAAAACTTTATTATTTTTTTACACTGCTTAAACCAATATAAGCATACACATGTAAACTAAATGTAAAAATATATATACATAAGTAAATATTTATCTAACTTAGTAAATATTTAAGGTCCTTTGAAATTTCAATACTTAAATGTACTTACCTTGTCTTTGAGTATTATTTGCTTTCTTTAAATATTAGATGATTTTTTTCTTCCTTTGGCCACCACCTGGTTTAATTGATTTAATTTTCTAATTACATTTCCAACATCTGTCGTTCTATTTTTTTCCAATATTTTGCCATAACATTTTTTTAACGTCAATCATATATTAATAATAGTATTGACCACAAAGGATTCCTTAAAAAAACTGAAAGAAGAATTAGAAAGGAAAAAAAAAGATTGTTAGAAAAAAATCAGTCACCCTCTTTTTTTAATTTTTTTAGAGTGAATTTGCTTTTTAAATTTTTACAACCCACAATTTAAAATATAATCAAGTTGGGGTCTTTTATTTTCTTTTTCGTTTTTCAACCATGCAATTTTCCAATTAATAAAGTTAATAGAAAATTTACAAACAAAAAAATCTTAGAGGGCTAATTTAGTTTTTTTTTTTTAAAGAGCTTCTAAGGCCAATTGTTCATATTTTGAGAACCACACACCAGAATTTTAAGACGACATTATGGCCAAATTTAAGTTGTTTACAAAAAAGCAACAGATTTACATTAACCCACTGCGACTGACGTATAGCCCAGCAGACACCAGCAAAGTTAAATTTTTACACATAATATATATGTCATGCCAATAAATAACATATAACACAAATGGTTTTATTAGTTTTCCAAAGCTCATATTGGAAAATATAAGTCATGAAAATGGTCTCTGGTAATGTGCCACTTGATTAGAATTGTAAGATCTATACACTCAGGAAATTATTACAGTAACTGATTGTATGTTGTTTAGGAAATTTTCGGTTATGTTGTTTTCAAATGAATATTCAATTAAATTTATATGAAAATTGATTTTTAACATATTTATACATTTGTTTAAAAAACAACCTACAAAAAAATACTGAAAATCCGTAACATTTGAAAATATCAGTTGTTTAGTTTTTATAAATTTTTTCAATTATTGTATCAAATATAATTCGTATTTGTTTAATTATTGGTTTTCCTTAAGTGTCTTAGGTTCGCTTACTGAAGAAACTTTTTATAATACTGGCCGCCTATCACGGAGTATGGCCTAAGCAAACAACAAACTTTGTTTTGTCTGTTTGGTTTTTTTATGCCTTAAAGGGTATAATCTTTTTATGGTTTCGTCTTTTATGTTACGTTAATCACAAAACAAATGAAAATTGTCCGTTTTACGGAAATTTTACGTAGTTTTTTACCATTCAATTTTTTAAAAATAAATGAAAATTTCCGTTTTTTATACTAAAAATGTAGTTTAAATTTTTGTCAGTAATTTTTTTGAAAACAACTGAATATTCCGTTTTTAAAACTGAAAAATTAGTTTAAATATTTGTCAGTTAAATTTAAATGAAATATTTATTGAATTTGAATGAAAAATCAGTTGACCGGTTTTTAAATGAATATTCATTCATTTCAAATTACATTTTAAGTTAATTTTACTTACATAATATTCTGAGTGTATCACTGTGACAATCGCAAAGGGTTAATGATTACACTACTTCAGAAAATTAAACTTTTTGCGTTACAATTGCCCACAACTATATTTTTTTATTTGTTGTGGTCTCCTAATTATGATAACGGTCAAGATTTAAAGTTCTATGGAGACATAATTTTTTACATTTTTTTTTATAAAATTTGAAATTTTTCAAGAGGCTGATGCATTAATTTTATCATATCTTTAAAACGTATTGTTCGGTTTTGTTGAAAATTATAGAATAGAGTAACAAATGCAAATATCTAAATAAAAAGTTTTACTGTAGTGTATTGCACTAAGATGCTAATTTATTACAATTATTTATTATTGTAATAAATAGTTAAAACTAGAGTTTGCAAAAAACCGTGAAAATGAGGAATCGCTGTTTCGGGTTTAAAACACAGAAAACCGACCGGTTTCGGTTCGGTTTTCGGTTTTTTAAATTAAACTATGTTGACTTAAATTTGTAGTGAAATTTAGGTAATTTTATTAGAACCATGTATAGGGTATAGTTATTAAAGCTCAATTTTAATTTAATACTAAAATTCAGGAAATTAATTCAGGTTTTTTAATATGAGGGATTTTTAAATACGCCTTGTTTCTTTTAGAGAAACTGCAGAGCCCCTTTAGTCTGTATAATATTTGCATATGAGCGACAAATTGCTTCAACAGTCATTTTTATGAACAGCAGAAATCTAAGAGTAAAAATAATTCACAATTTTGATGCTTCTTAATGTTTGTTTGCAAAATATTATTATGAACTGTTGAATTATTGAAATACCAAACAGTTTTTCTTAAAGCCTGTAGTTCAAATTTATATGGGCAATCGGTTTTAAATGATTGAAAGTTTCATAGTCGCCATATTCAAAATTGTCTTCGCTTTCGTCGGTTCCAAATTCATACACATCTGGATTTATAACAAATTTTTCATACAACATCAATGACAGCAAGATTAATTCCGTGTGCCAACCATAACTGAAGTAGTGTTTGATTTTCAGATCCAAATTTGATATTGACAACTGCTCCATCTATAGTACATGCTACGATGTTCTATCAAGTGAAATATTAAACTCCATTAGCTTTTGTCTAATGCTTTCTTGCGTTTGCTTGGAATTACACAGTCCCAGGTTATAAGATACACCGTAATATATCGTCTTCCCCTTGCACTTGTCCATTCGTCCATTGTAAGGCACCTTTTGTTTTTTATTCTTCTGCTTTATTCCATAGACAAATTATGTGAAAAATTTTGATAAACTAATTATGAAAAATAAATAGCTAAAACCGCGGTTTTCGGTTTCGGTTTTGAGGCATAAAAAACCGAGGTTTCGGATTCAGTTAAAACCGAACTGCAAACCCTAGTTAAAACCAAAAAAATGTTGGTGGGGAAAATTTTCCTCAAAGCGTTTCGATGGTTGGTTAGGCCATATAATCAGGAGGATTATCCCTAATTGCAGCCATAGCGAAAACCACACATTATATCTTATTTACGAGGCAGAATAAATACGAACTATTGTGTTCAACAAATATCACATTTAGTTTTATCTTTTCCTAATTTCCCAAACTTTTATTGTTACTTTGTTGGCGACTAAGAGAAATTCCTATAAAATAAACAAAAGTTTATTTTAAAACTTGGCACAGGTAAAGCCATATTTATTAGAAAGGTTTTTTATATAATTCTGGAACATCAAACATTTAATTAAAAAGTTTTACTGTAGTGTATTGCACTAAGATCCCAATTTATTGCAATTATTCGTTTTTGTCTTAGTCACAAGGCTCCGGTTACTTATAATATTTCCGGTTTTAAGACAGATACGTTTTCGTAAGTTGGTAAGTTTTTGAAATCTACGATTTTTTTCATGAATTTTAAAAAAATAAAAATTTTTCGATTTCGCAAAAAAAAGAAAAGAAATTATATTTTTATGTCAAAAACTTCAAAAGCGTTGATCATATGAACAATGCTTAAAGAATGTGACGAGTCCGCCGGTGTTTCTTTCAACGAATTTAGATAAGCCATTCTAAAGATATCATAAAATCAATGGAACGTCCTCTGTGAAAATCCATAATTTTGTAAAATAACTTTTTTTTTAAATAATCGCATCCATTGAATTTTACATTTTGGATATTTTTATACTTAGGGGGCCATAATATATCGAAATTAAATAGTTAGACTTTGTTAGTAATTTCTCTTGTTGACCAGTGTTATAGATTGAATAAAACGAGCATAAACAGGTTGTAATATAGGTTTTTTACCAATGGGCGATGTCTGTCTGTCTGTGTGTCTGTCTGTCTAAACTTTGGTATATAGAAGTTTTATATAAGCAATTAGGCAGCATAAAAAATGTCATCGAAATCGGGTTACATTTAACCATAGCTCGCATATAAAACACATACGGAAACAGCCTAAATTCCACCTTACATACACCTAAATGCCAATAAATGATAAAGTGCAAAGGAAACTGGCTATAGGTGGCACAATTTTTCCTCATAAGCTCCACCATAAAATAACTTGGATATCGCCGAACGGTGTCACCAATAACCAAATTGATCACATTTTGATCAACTCAAAGTGGCGATCATCTTTACTTGATGTACGCTCGAGGCGCGGAGCAGATATAAACAGCGACCACCACACAGTTATATCTAAAGTTCGACTAAAAGTACTCTGAGGTCTGAAACGGCAAAAGCCGATCGGAAAATTGATGTTGGAAAACTGGAATCAGAGCGACATCGAAATGCCTTTATTACATCCATAAAGAATCGGCTTCCAGATGTTGTAAACAACAACAACGCTAGTGTAAACGAAATTGCAAGGCGTATCACTCAGACGTACAATGAAGTTGGTCAACAAACGTTAGGTTTTAAAGACCATAAAAGGAAAGTCTGGCTCACCCAAGCAATATGGAAACCTGGTTGAACATCGTAAAACTATAAAAAATACAATTTTAAATTCAAACGTGGATGTTGAGGAGCTTAGTACAATATACCGTGACCTATCCAACACCGATACCGTGACCGAGCCAAGCTGACAAACCGGCAAACCTACCTACACCAACAGTCCCATCCTGAGTAGTAGCGGTACACTTCTCTCAACCCCGGATGAACAATTAATACGATGGATGGAACATTTCCAGTCAACATTAAACAATCCCTTTGGATTAGAAGCGCTGACGGAAGTGCAAAATGAAACCAACCTTGACTGTTTATTCAATGGAATTTCAGACAGCCATCCAACAATACAAGAAGTAAAGAATTCCATTAAAAGCCTTAAGCGCAACAAAGCCCCGGGCAATGACAATATATCAGCAGAGATGCTTTTATGTGACGTTGAAGGATCGGCGAGACTGTGGCACCCATTTGTACGTAAAATATGGGAGGAGGAAGCTCTGCCAACCTCCTGGAATGAAGGTATACTAGTCAAAATACCAAAAAAGGTGACTCCAAAGACTGCAATAACTACAGGGGAGTAACACTTCTTCCAATACCGAGCAAAATACTAAGTTGAGTAATTTTGAATAGAACGTCTGACGCAGTTTCTGAAACACTCCGCGAAAATCAGTTTGGGTTCCGAGAGAATAGATCTTGTGTTGATCTAATCAACACAGTAAGAATAGTACTGGAACAATGTAATATATTCCGCACCCCCATTTACCTAGCGTTTATTGACTTTATGAAGGTCTTCGACAGTGTCAATAGGAGCTATCTATGGAGAATTTTAGAAAACCGTAACATGCCAACGAAAATTCTGAACTTAATTCGGGCAATGTACGTGGACTTTAAATGTCGGGTTCTACATAAAGGTAAATTGTCTAATCCGTTCGAAGTTACTACTGGAGTAAGACAAGGATGTCTCTTATCACCCATACTTTTTATCCTTAACATCGACAATATAATGCGCGCGGCACTGAATGGTAGACGTGGTATCCAATGGACACCCTATAAACAACTCGAGGACTTGGAATACGCCGATGACGTAGGTCTTCTAAGCCAAAGCTCAGGCCACCTTCAAGAGAACACTAGCACACTTACTGTTGAATCTCGGGCAGCTGGGATGGAAATAAATATTTCCAAGACAAAGATTATGCCTGGAGGCTATGGCGCAAACCCGTTGACACACATCAATGTGGATAACGAGGTTATTGGATGTGTAGGTACCTTTAATTATCTTGGTAGTTTGGTATCTATAAAAGGTGGAGCCGGCGAGGATATTGAATCGCGTATTAATAAGGCAAAATCTGCATTCGGTATTCTCCGAACTATATGAAAATCTCGGCAAATATCAACAAAAACTAAGTTACGAATATATAACTCAAATGTCAAGTCCATCTTGTCTTATGGCTGCGAAACTTGGAAACGCACAAATGTCATCGATAAGCGCCTACAAACCTTTGCAAACAAATGCTTGCTGCAAATCCTTAATATATGGTGGCCAAATCGCATAAGAAATGAAGATCTACTAGACGCTACAAACCAAATCCCTTCTTCTATAGAGGTATGTCAACGGAAATGGTGGTGGATAGTCCACATGCTCATGCGAAGGCGAAATACCAACATTGCTCGACAAGCGCTCCGTTGGAATCCACAGTGAGGCGCCCTTCATGTTGATGCACCTGCTACTATTAATGGAATGACGTATGCCTAACAGTTCGATATAAAAGGTTGTAAAAACGCGTTGTAAAAGAGTTTGATACAAAAGGATGGTTGAGGACCTATACTCCACTGGAAGTCAAGGATAACAGTAGAAGATACACGTTGTAATATGGGTCTTTTAAGTAAGTAAGTAAGTAAGTAAAACACACTTTTAGAATTCTTTGGTATATCGTCAACCTCAACCGATTTTTTGTCTGGCTGGATGGACCCCCATGTAAACCATGTAATCAAAGTATAGGTAGCAATTCTAAAGATAATTTGATGAAATTTGGCACAGATCATTTTTTTGATAGTGGGACCATGGCTATTGGTCGTCAAATCGTCAAAATTGGTCCATTATTTATGGTACCTCCCATAGGTCCCACTTCGCGGAATTGATATTTTGGCTACAAATATCAAATATTAAATTCATGAAATTTAAAACGAATAGTGCTTATGAAAACTAAAATCACTGTGCCAAATTTCGTTGAAATCGGTTCACATTTGACCATATCTCCCATACAAACTCGTCTGTCAAAAAGCACCAAATGAGACAAAAATCACTAAAACGGTCGTAAATCTGACGATAATGAGAATTTTTGAGTTTATTTTTTACATACGTAATTTTTGTAAAAACTGTTATTATTTTGCCAAATTTCGATATAATCGGTCCACATTTGACCCTAGCTCTCATATAAGTCCAAATGACGGAAACAGCTTAAATATATACGTTTTGAGAAAGTGTTTGTGTTATTTCAAGATTAAGCAAATATTTATTTTTATACAGGAAAAAGAACACCTTTGACCTAATTGGTGAAGTGTATCGTATGGTCAGGCTTGACCGATTATAGCACTTTCTTACTTGTTTAATCATGAAATACATTATTTCTGAGAAAATAAACAGAACTATTGAAAATAAAGGGTACTCTAATTAACATAAATAAACTATAATATAAGTATTTTTTGATCATTATTTGCAAATGTTACCAAAAAATTTAGATATTAAAAAAGGCTTAAAAAGTAATTGAGATCATAAAAACTATTACACATGTAATAAAAAATGACGACTTTAAAATTTAATTACTATAATTTAAAGAAAAATAAAACTATTTATATCTAACAACCCATTCGTATAATAGAACAAGTAAGAAAGCGCTATAGTCGGTCAAGCCGACCATACGATACCCTTCACCACTAAGGTCAAAGGTGTTATTTTTCCTGTATAAAGACAAATATTTGCTAAATTTTGCCATCATACAAACATTTTCTCAAAACGTACATATTCAACCTGTTTCCGTCATTTGAACTTATATGAGAGCTAGGGTCAAATGTGGACCGATTATCTCCAAATTGATTACAGTTGTTACAAAAATTATGTATGCAAAAAATAAACTCAAAATTTTCATTATCTTTAGATTTACGAGCGTTTTAGTGATTTTTTGTCTCATTTAGTGCGTTTTTGAAGAAGAGTTTGTATGGGAGCTATGGTCAAATGTGGACCGATTTCAACGAAATTTGGTACAGTGATTTAGGTTTACATAAGCAGTATCCGTTTTAAATTTCATGAAAAAATATTGATATTTGTGGCCAATATAGCAATTCCGGGAAGTGGGACCTATGGGAGGTACCATAAATAATAGACCGATTTTGACCAATTTCCATAGCCATGGTCCCATTATCAAAAAAATTATCTGTGCCAAATTTCATCAAATTATCTTTAGAATTGCGACCTGTAGTTTGATTACAAGGTTTACATGGGGGTCCAGCCAGCCAGACGGACGGACGGACGGACGGACGGACGGACGGACATCGCTAAATCGACTCAGAAAGTGATTCTAAGTCTATTGGTATACTAAAAGGTGGGTCTAAGACAAATATTTCTATGCGTTACAAACATCAGCACAAACTTATAATACCCTTTCCACCTATGGTGGTGAAGGGTATAAATAGAAGAACACTAACTGCAAAATTTCCTCGTAACCAAATAAAAACCAAATGTTCTTCTTAAAAAGGAAAACAAATTTGAAACATATGAGCCCATATGAGAAGAATTTTGAATAAAAAGCGAATTTTGTTGTAATACAATAAAAAAGTGGTTATTTTGTAAAACAATTAATTTTTTTATTTAGATTCGAAAATCTAACGCTGTTGCTCATTGTTTCTTTTGTTGTTTTGTTTGTTTTCATTGTGCAACATTTTCCAGAAATTATATGCAAATGTTACAATTTTCTTTTGTTCGTCCTTGTTATTTTTTTTTTTTTTTTTTTTTGGGTAGGAAAATTTTGAATATGTAAAACGTGTATGTGGTCCAGTATTAAATTGTTATTGTAACAATTTTCAAAACAACCAACCAGTCGACTCTAAAGAAACATCATTTATTTGCCCTTTATTCGTTTTTTTTTTAGTTTAACAATCAAATTATAGCTGGGGGCTATAAAATCTAACCCAAAGTGACTGAAAAAGCGGGAAAAACATTTAAAGTTAAATGGAAATAAACTACATTCTTCATATGGATAAAGAAACATGCTGTGAATATCACATTTGCCCTAGATAAAAAAAAATATTTAGTGAAATGGTAGTTTGAAAATTGGAATATAATTACTTTAAGTTTTAGCAAATAAATAAAAAGATATTACGGCAGAACAACCCCCAAAAGAATAACATTTCACTAAAAAAATTTTGTTAAGAGATTTTTTTTATAGGAATATTTTGATATACAAATGTTTGTTTCTAAAAATTTTTCTACAAAAAAATTTAGTTATAAAATTTTTGTATTGAATATTTGTCGTTATGAAAATTTTTCAATAATAAATTTTCCGTTATAAAATCTTTTATATAATAAATTTTTTTTATAATTTTTTTTTATATAAAATTTTTGGTTTTTAAAATTTTTCTATCATAAGTTTTTTGTTATAAAAATTTTTATAATTTTTTTTTTATATATAAATATTTTTGTATGTTTGTTATGAAAATGTTACTAAAGACATTTTTTTGTTATTAAAAATTTTTGTTATAATAATTTTTCTATAGAAAATGTTTCTTTATAAAAATTTTTCGATGTAATTATATTTTTATAGAAAATGTTTACTTAAAAATTTGTTTCTGTATAAAATTTTTCTATTAAAAACTGTTTCGTCATTTAAATTTTATTACAAACAAATTTCTTAAGAAACTTTTTCGTTATGAAAATTTTTCTGTAGTAAATTTTTCGTTATAAAAGCGTTTCCATAAAATCTTTTTCGTTATAAAAATGTTTCTATAGAAAATTATTTGTTATACAAATTTTTCTATAGAAAATGTTTTGATATAAAAAATTTTTCGTTATATAAATATTCCCATAGATTTTTCTATAGAAAAATGTTTGTTACAAACATTTTTCTATAGAAAAATTTTCATATCGAAAATTTTTCTATAGAAAAATTTTTATATTGAAAAATTTTCATATCGAAAATTTTTCTGTAGAAAAATTTTTATATCGAAAATTTTTCTATAGAAAAATTTTCATATCGAAAATTTTTCTATAAATTTTCGATATGAAAATTTTTCTATAGAAAAATTATTATATCAAAAATTTTTCTATAGAAAAATTATTATATCGAAAATTTTTCTATAGAAAAATTTTTATATCGAAAATTTTTCTATAGAAAAATTTTTATATCGAAAATTTTTCTATAGAAAAATTTTTATATCGAAAATTTTTCTATAGAAAAATTTTTATATCGAAAATTTTTCTATAGAAAAATTTTTATATCGAAAATTTTTCTATAGAAAATTTTTATATCGAAAATTTTTCTATAGAAAAATTTTTATATCGAAAATTTTTCTATAGAAAAATTTTTATATCGAAAATTTTTCTATAGAAAAATTTTTATATCGAAAATTTTTCTATAGAAAAATTTTTATATCGAAAATTTTTCTATAGAAAAATTTTTATATCGAAAATTTTTCTATAGAAAAATTTTTATATCGAAAATTTTTCTATAGAAAAATTTTTATATCGAAAATTTTTCTATAGAAAAATTTTTATATCGAAAATTTTTCTATAGAAAAATTTTTATATCGAAAATTTTTCTATAGAAAAATTTTTATATCGAAAATTTTTCTATAGAAAAATTTTTATATCGAAAATTTTTCTATAGAAAAATTTTTATATCGAAAATTTTTCTATAGAAAAATTTTTATATCGAAAATTTTTCTATAGAAAAATTTTTATATCGAAAATTTTTCTATAGAAAAATTTTTATATCGAAAATTTTTCTATAGAAAAATTTTTATATCGAAAATTTTTCTATAGAAAAATTTTTATATCGAAAATTTTTCTATAGAAAAATTTTTGTATCGAAAATTTTTCTATAGAAAAATTTTCGGTATAAAAATTTTTCTATAGAAAAATTTTCGATATAAATTTGTCTATAGAATTTTTTTTTTTATAAAATTTTTTTTTTATAAAATTTTTTCTATAGAAAAATTATCGAAGTTAAAAATTTTCAGTTGAAAAATTTTCGATGTTAAAATTTGTCTATAGAAAAAATTTTTGATATAAAAATTTGTCTATAGAAAATTTTTTTTACAGAAAAATTTTCGATATAAAAATTTTTCTATAGAAAAATTTTCGCTAAAAAAATTTTTCTATAGAAAAATTATCGATAAAAAAATTTTTCTATAGAAAAATTATCGATAAAAAAATTTTTCTATACAAAAATTTTTGTTAAAAAAATTTTTCTGTAGAAAAATTATCGATAAAAAAATTTTTCTATAGAAAAATTTTCGATAAAAAAATTTTTCTATAGAAAAATTTTCGATAAAAAAATTTTGCTATGGAAAAATTTTCGATAAAAAAATTTTTCTATGGAAAAATTTTCGATAAAAAAAATGTTTCTATAGAAAAATTTTCGGTAAGAAAAATATTCTTCAGAAAAATTTTCGATAAAAAAAAATTTCTCAGGTTTTTCAAAAATTTTGAACCTCAAACTTTTAATTAAAAAGTTTTAGTGTAGTGTATTGCACTGAGATCCCAATTTATTGCAATTATTTATTATTGCAATAAACAGTTTTTTGATAAAACCAAAAAAGTATTGGTAGGGAAAACTTGCTTCGACTCGTTTCGATGGTTGGTTAGCGATCTCTTCTGGAGGATTATCCCTAGTTCTAGACAGAGCGATAACCACACATTAGATATTATTTACGGGACAGAATAAATACTAATTATTGTGTCCAACAAATATCAACATTAAGCGAACACAACATTTTTCAGTTTTATCTTTTCTGTATTTCCCACAATAATAAAAAATTTAAATAAATTGGGATCTTAGTGCAATACACTACAGTAAAACTTCTTAAATTTTTGTTTATATAAAATTTTTTGTTAAAGGTATTTATTTACAGAAAATATTTCGTTATAGAAATTTTCCTACAGAAAATATTTCGTTATAGAAATTTTTCTACAACAAATATTTCGTTATAGAAATTTTCTGCAGAAAATATTTCGTCAGAAATTTTTTTCTAGAGAAAATATTTCGTCCAAAAATTTTTTGTTATACATATAAATTTTTCTATGGAAAATTTTTTTCTATAAAAAATATTTCGCTAGGAATTTTTTTTAAGTAAAATACTTGTTCAGAAAATTTTTATTATACAAAATATTTTGTCAGAAAATTGTGTCTATAGAAAATATTTCGTCAGAAAATTTTTTCTATAAAGAATATTTCCTCACAAATTTTTGATGTTTTATTAAAATTGTTGTTAATGCATCTGATTTGATGTAGTTAATTTTCAACTTCAGATTATTTGCAGAACAGTTTAAGGTACTTAACCTTAAACTTTGATTTTTTTATTTATTTAATTCAACCTCTTGAGATAAAACCGAAAACAAACATGAATTTACACTTGGCAAAATAACACTTCCCCCAATTTCCTTCTAAACCCCGTCATTTAGCATTGGGAAATTTTGCAAATTTACGAATATAATGTTAAAGAAATTCTTTCAGGAAAACATGTGTGTTTTTGCGGGGAAAACCACTTGAGTTTGGGAAAATTTGTCAAGAAACACAAGTGTCATCATTAGATAAAAAGACAAATTTAACATGACATTTAACTTATTTACTTTTATGTCATGATATAGAAAAACGATTGAGTTTGCAATAATAAAAAAGGAAAGTTTACACATATCCCAAATTAAAGCATATCCTTTACAACAACTGTACCTCTGGATTTATGTTATTTAACATATTTAGATGCTTCTAAATATATCCCTTTAAAAAATTCTATAAAAGTTTTACAAAAATAATATTATTTTTAAATTTTGACATATGTTGCTAAACAAACATAATTATGTCTGTTTTACTTCACCCCCTTTTCCAAATTATAATTTCCTTATTAAGACCAACTTCCTTTCCTACTCTTGGCTTTTTTGTCTAAACTTCATTCATTGGATTCTTGTTGAAATTCATTATAATTTTTACAAATGCTTGTAATTAGTAAATTTGAGTTCTTTATGTAAATTTTATCATCATTCTAATAAATATGTAAATAAATGTTCTTTTGATAAAAAAATGAATTCAGAGAAATTTAGCTTAAGGATATTTTTAAATACCAAAATATCTAAATGTGGGAAGGAGTTTTGTTTTAATGTAAATATTGTGAAAGTGTAGGTTTAACAGGTTTATCCAAATTAATTTCTAACAATGGTGTCCTTTTTTGAAAACGAAAAAAATATTATATATCATTCTATCTTAGGGGACTTTTTTATAAACAAAAAAAAAATTTAATAATTTTCTATTGAACAAAATTTTCAGAAGAAATATTTTCTATAGAAAAAAATCTCTAACGAAATAATTTCTAAAGAAAAAATTTTCTAAAGAAAAAATTTTCTAAAGAAAAAATTTTCTAACGAAATATTTTCTACAGAAAAATTATTCTGACGAAATATTTTCTATTTTACCAACCAGAGTAAACAATTTTTTTGATCAAAAATTTTTGTATAGAAAATTTTTTCATTAACAATTTTTCAATATAAAAAATATTTTTATCGAAAATTTTTCTATTGAAAAATATTTCTATCGAAATGTTTTCTATAGAAAAATTATTTTCAAGAAATTTTTTTTTTCAAAAAATTTTCTATAGAAAAATATTTTTATCAAAAAATTTTATATAGGAAAATATTTCAATCGAGAACTTTTCTATAGAAAAATATTTCCATCGAAACATTTTCTATAGAAATATATTTCTATCGAATAATTTTCTATGGAAAAATATTTTCTATAGAAAAATATTTCTATGGAAAAATTTTCTATAGAAAAATATTTCTATCCAAAAACTTTTTTTCTATCGAAAAATTTTCTATAGAAAAATATTTCTATCGAAAAATTTTCTATAGAAAAATATTTCTATCGAAAAATTTTCTATAGAAAAATATTTCTATCGAAAAATTTTCTATAAAAAAATATTTCTATCGAAAAATTTTCTATAGAAAAATATTTCTATCGAAAAATTTTCTATAGAAAAATATAAATGTTTGTTTTTGTTCAGTCGATAATCTACGCTTTTACTTTTGGTTTATGAACATAATTCTTAATAGTTATGTTTGTAAATTTAGTAATAATGCGAGGTTTTCGATCTGTCTAAATTGGGGATAATCCTCCTGAAGAGATGGCTTAACCAACCATCGAAACGCGTCGAGGAATTTGGTTTCTCCGCAAACATTTTTTGGCTTTTTATCAATAAATTGATCTGTTACATTAATAAATAAATGTAACAGGTTTGGGATCAAATGCAAATACACTTCTTTTTGAAAAATATTTCTATCGAAAAATATTTCTATCGAAAATTTTTCTATAGAAAAATATTTCTATCGAAGATTTTTCTATAGAAAAATATTTCTATCGAAAATTTTTCTATAGAAAAATATTTCTATCGAAAATTTTTCTATAGAAAAATATTTCTATCGAAAAATTTTCTATAGAAAAATATTTCTATCGAAAATTTTTCTATAGAAAAATTTTCGATAGAAATATTTTCTATAGAAAAATATTTCTATCGAAAAATTGTCTATAGAAAAATATTTCCTTCGAAAATTTGTCTATAGAAAAATATTTCTGTCGAAAAATTTTCTATAGAAAAATATTTCTGTCCTCCTGAAGAGATGGCTTAACCAACCATCGAAACGCGTCGAGGAATTTGGTTTCTCCGCAAACATTTTTTGGCTTTTTATCAATAAATTGATCTGTTACATTAATAAATAAATGTAACAGGTTTGGGATCAAATGCAAATACACTTCTTTTTGAAAAATATTTCTATCGAAAAATATTTCTATCGAAAATTTTTCTATAGAAAAATATTTCTATCGAAGATTTTTCTATAGAAAAATATTTCTATCGAAAATTTTTCTATAGAAAAATATTTCTATCGAACATTTTTCTATAGAAAAATATTTCTATCGAAAAATTTTCTATAGAAAAATATTTCTATCGAAAATTTTTCTATAGAAATATTTTTCTATAAAAAATTTTCGATAGAAATATTTTTTAATAGAAAAATATTTCTATCGAAAAATTTTCTATTAAAAAATATTTCTATCGAAAATTTTTTATAGAAAAATATTTCTATTGAAAAATTTTCAATAGAAAAATATTTTTTTGGAAAAATTTTCTATAGAAAAGTTTTTATAGAAAAATATTTCTATCGAAAAATTTTGTATAGAAAAATATTCCTATTGAAAAATTTTTTATAGAAAACAATTTCTATCGAAAAATTTTCTGTAGAAAAAAATTTCTATCGAAAATTTTTCTTTAGAAAAATATTTCTATCGAAAAATTTTCTATAGAAAAAGATTTCTATGGAAAAATTTTCTATAGAAAAATATTTCCATCGAAAAATTTTCTATAGAAAAATATTTTTATCGATAAATTTTCTATAGAAAGTTATTTTTATTGAAAAATTTTCTATATAAAAATATTTCTTTCGAAAAATTTTCTATAGATAAATATTTCTATGCAAAAATTTTACATAGAAAAATATTTCTATCGAAAATTTTTCAAAAAATTTCTATCGAAAAATTTTTGATAGAGAAATAATTTTATTTCTTGTATATTTTGTTTTTTATATCGTTTAACAAACCGGCACCAGCCGACTTTGCTAACATCCAAATCCCAACTGAAAGCTTTTATTACTCATTTTCACTAGTTTCATTAATGATCGTAATATTTACGAACATTGCAAAAAGTCTTCGGCTTCTGGTGGTGAGGGCTGCCTACGCCTGGTACTAAGTTACTTACCGAAAATCTTATAAATAAAAAAAAAAATTGGCTTGATTCATTCTTTACCTCAATTGCTTTTCACGCGAAATCCTTACGCTATCAGAAAGATGGGAAAAAATAGAGGCTAACGATAGACAATACTTCGAATTATGTATCGAGTCATTTTGTTATTTTAATAGTATTGACTGGATATTACTGACATTTGTTAAAATTTTTTAATACATTTTTAAACAATATGACCTCGAAATAGTCTTCAATGAGGAGACTTGATGCTGAAACACCAGAACAAGAACTTTTGTTATAATATAAACTACATACACCTATTTTTTCCTTCAATATTTCTCAGTTAGAAAAATATCCTGTTGTTTTACTCACAATGAATTTATATTATTTACATTAAAACTACGTTTTACTTTTATATGAATATTCAGGTCAAACTTAATGATTTAAAAGCATCTGACATTTAATGCTAATTCTAAATCCTTTCATAAAATCCCAAAGGAATTTCTAGTGCAACTCAATACAATTTACACATTGTCAATAACAACATAACAATAGTAAAATACATAAATACTTTACGTACTTTACTTTTAACTATTCGAAATAAAGTCATAAATGGAGTGAAATAAAGTTTGACATAAAATAAGAGGTGGACTTGTAAAAACAGCCTATAAATAAATACGGAACAAAACGATTCACTGAATCCATTCAATTTTGACAATAAAATGCGTAGATTTTTATTCAAACTGGGAAGAAAAAAAAATTAACAACCATAAAATCAAAAGGAAGAATTTTTTCTATTCATTACGAAAATCTAAGGAAATAAAATAACTGAGAGAGATATAAAAATATTTTATGGCAATTCGCGGGTTATTAAGCACTACTAAACATACATACATACATAGACTGGGAATAAGTGAATACATTTACATTAGATGCTTCATATGAGTTCCTTCGTAGATACACACATACATGTATTTGATATGCCACATTGAAATACCGTAAAGGATACATGTTCCAAAAGATATAAAAGATTATAAACCCATTGTTACTAAAGCTTTTTGTAGTCGTATCAGGATCAGGATATTTTAAGCACAACATCAAGAATATATAGGAAAATCCTCCTGTGAGAAGAAATTTATTAATTCCTTTAAGAAATTTAATACTAAAGGAAACAACATTTTTTGTGTTTACCAATCCTTAACAAGGATGAAGTTAACAACAAAAAGAAGTTAAAAAGGAAAAGTATAATTTTATTATTGTATTGGTATAATAAGAGTCAAAAAGCACAGTGGTGCGTCTTAAGGAAATTTATAAAGAAAATTTTTCTAAAAAATTTTTTTAAAGAAAATTTTTCTATAAAAATTTTGTAAAGACAATTTTTCTATACAAATTTTGTAGAGAAAATTTTTCTATAAAATTTTGTAAAAAAAAATTATTCTATAAAAATTTTGTAAGGAAAATGTTTCTAAAATTTTGTAAAGAAAATTTTTTTATCAAAATTTTATACAAAAAATTTTTCTATAAAAATTTATATAGAAAAATTTTCTTTAAAAATTATGTAACGAATATTTTTATATAAAAATTTTAAAAAGAAATTTTTTTTTAAAAAAGTTTTCAATAAAAATTTTAAAACGAAAATTTTTCAATAAAAATTTTACAACGAAAATTTTTCTATAAAAATTTTACAACAAAAATTTTTCTATAAAAGTTAAATAACAAAAAATTTTTGTTAAAATTTTATACTGAAAATTTTTTTTGTAAAAATTTTTTTACTAAAAATTTTTCTATAAAAATTTTATAACGAAAATTTTTCTCTAAAAATTTTGTAACGACAATTTTCTATACAAATTTAATAACAAAAATTTTTCTATAAAAATTTGATATCGAAAATTTTTCTATAAAAATTTAAAAACGAGAATTTGTCTAAAAAAAATTTTATAAATATTTTATAATAATATAAAATTATTTTCATTAAATTTTTTTGATATAGAAAAATTAAAAAAAAAAAAGATTTTCTATAGAAAAATTTTCATTTAAAAATGTTCATTAAAATAATTTTTCTATAGAAAAATTTTCATAAAAAAAATATTTTCTATAGAAAATTTTTAATGAAAAAAAAAATTCTATAGAAAAATTTTCATAAGAAAATTTTTCTATAAAAAAATTTTCATAAAAAAATGTTTCTATAAAAAAATTTTCATAAAAAAATTTTTTCTATAGAAAAATTTTCATAAAAAGATTTTTTCTATAGAAAAATTTTCATAGAAAAATTTTCATAAAAAAATTTTTTCTATAGAAAAATTTTCATAAAAAAATTTTTTCTATAGAAAAATTTCCATAAAAAAAATTTTTATAGAGAAAAATAAAAAAAAAAATTTCTATAGAAAAATTTGCATAAAAAAATTTTTTCTATGGAAAAATTTTCATAAAAATATTTTTTTCTAAAAAATTTTCATATATTTCGTTAGGAATTTTTTCTATAGAACAATTTTAGTTATAAAAGTTTTTCTACAGAAAACTTTTCGTTATAAAAGTTTTCCTAATGAAAAATTTTCATTAAAAACTTTTTCTCTAGAAAAATTTTCTTTAAGAAATTTTTTGTATAAATTTTCGTTAAAAATATTTTTATATCGAAAAATTAAAAAAAAATTTCTAAATTTTCTTTAGGAAATTTTTTCTATAGAAAAATTTTCGTTAAGAAATTTTTTCGATAGAAAAATTTTTGTTAAGAAATTTGTTTTATAGGAAACATGTCTTAAACATTTTTTCTATAAATTTTTTTTTTTTTATAAATTTTTTCGATTAAAAATTTTTTCTATAGAAAAATTTATATGAAAATTTTTAAATAGAAAAAATTTCTTAATGAAAATTTTTAAATAACATTTCTTAATGAACATTTTTTAATAGAAAAAAAATTTTCACGAAAATTTTTCTATTAAAAAGTAAAAAAAATTCTATAGAAAAATGTTCATTAAAAAATATTTTCCTTAGAAAAATTTTTATTAAAAAACTTTTCCTATAGAGAAATTTTTGTTAAAAATTTTTTGCCATAGAAAAGTTTTTGTTAAAGAAATTGTTTCTATAGAAAAACATTCATTAAGTAATTTTTTCTATAAACAAATTTTTGTTAAGAAATTTTTTATACAGCAAAATTTTCGTTAAGAAATTTTTTTCTATTTAAAAATGTTCATTTTAATTTTTTTTCCAAAAAAAAAATTTCGTTAAAAAAATTTTTTCTATAGAAAAATTTTCGTTAAGAAATTTTTTCTATAGAAAAATTTTCATTAACAAATTTTTTCTATAGAAACATATTCATTAAAACATTTTTTCTATAGAAAAACATGTTTTCTGTTATCATTAAAAATTTATTTTAAAATTGTCGTTAAAATTTTTCTATATAGAAAAATTTTAGTTAAAAATTTTTTTATATAGAAAAATTTTCTTTAAAATGTTTAATATAGAAAAATCTTAGCTATAAATACTTTTGTATAGAAAAATTTTCTTTAAAAATTTTTTATATAGAAAAATTTTTCGTTAAATTTTTTTTATATAGAAAAATTTTCTTATATAGAAAAATTTTTGTTTAAAGTTTTTTTATATAGAAAAATTTTCGTTAAAATTTTTTTTATATAGAAAAATGTTTGTTAAACTTTTTTTTTGTATAAAAATTTTCGTTAAAATTTTTTTTATAAAAAAATTTCGTTAAAAATGGTTTTATATAGAAAAATTGTTTAATATAGAAAAATTGTTGTCAAACATTTTTTTAGATAGAGCAATTTTCTTTTTAATTTTTTTATATAGAACAATTTTCGTTAAAAATTTTTTAATATAGAAAAATTTTCGTTAAAAATTTTTTTATATAGAAAAATTTTCGTTAACAATTTTTTTATGTAGAAAAACTTTCGTTAAAATTTTTTTTTGATATAGAAAAATTTTCGTTAAAAATTTTTTTATATAGAAAAATTTTCGTTAAAAATTTTTTTATATTTAAAAATTTTCGTTAAAAATTTTTTGATATAGAAAACTTTTCTTTAAAAATTGTTTCTATAGAAAAATTTTCATTCAAAAATTTTTTCTATAGAAAAATTTTCGTTAAAAAATTTTTTCTATAGAAAAATTTTCTTTAAAAAAATTTTCTATAGAAAAATTTTCATGTGGAAATTTTTTGTATAGAAAAATTTTCGTTAAAAATTTTTTTAAATATAAAAATTTTCGTTAAAATTTTTTTTATAAAGAAAAATTTTCGTTAAAAAATTTTTTATAAAGAAAAATTTTCATTAAAATTTTTGTTTAAATATTTAAGAGCAGTTTTTTCCAAATCTTTTTCTGTGCAAAACCTAAATTTCACTGCCTTTTGTTTGCCTTAGAAAAGGAATTAAAATTTCACTATATGTTAATATTTGATCTAAAAAATAGGTAAAAATTACAAAAGGTAACATGATTTACGAACCTCTTCTAACTAATGAATTATTTTAATTTATAAGAATTATTTAAAATCCAACAAATGCCTAAACTAAAGTTATTGTATTTTTAAGTCAACTTAATTCTCCTCTTCATTGTGACAATAGAAGTTTCCTAACAAGGATCATGTACAAGTGGGTTTTTCTAAAGACTCCTTTTTTTATTTTCCATTTAATTTCTTCCATCTTAACAATTGAAGTAGATTAAAAATTAAACCAGTAATAAGAGAAATGAAGAAGTTATTGTTAAAGTTTTTAATTTCAACCAGAAGGAAAACATGATTTCAGGGTTTAAGGTTTATAAAATTAACATATGAATGCATGAGTGACTGAGTAAAGGAATGAAAAGGAGCAAAAGGATAAAAAAATCGAGCGCAAGATATAATCAAATTTTGCTTCAGAACAAGAAAAAGGTGTAATTTTTCGTTCATTATTCATATCCTTCCACTTCTCTTGTTAGAAGTTAGCGCTGGCTGGTGGCTTTGTATGATATACATGGGGTTGTTGAGCAGAGCCTCTTTCTATTGCATTTGTAGCTTTTCCAAATTTTGATGGCAAAAACCAAAAGTCTTTAAATTTTCTAACATTTATCAAGAAGTAATGAAAAAATTCCTATAGTTCAATTTATTTGTACATGATTTAAAACTTTTTTGTATACATCACGTTTTTGTTCCTTTGTCGAAGGCAACAGCTTTATATCCTTGTTTTGAAATATTAATCGTTTTTTGTGCATTTCAAATTGATAAGACACATTTAAGGAAATTTTGTTTTAAAATTGTACCCTTCTGTTTCATATCAGACAAAAAAAAATACTACGCATTTGCAATTATTGTTCAATTGTGTGAAAATAATTGTTATATTTAAAATTCAATAAATTTTCAAGACTGGGAAACTGTTGAAGAAAATTTACATTCTTTTTTTATATAGAAAAATTTTCGGTAAAAACTTTTTTATATAGAAAAATTTTCGGCAAAAAATTTTTTTATATAGAAAAATTTTCGTCAAAAATTTGTTTATATAGAAAAATTTTCGTCAAAAATTTTTTTATATAGAAAAATTTTCGGTAAGAAATTTTTTTGTATAGAAAAGCTTTCGGTAAGAAATTTTTTTATGTAGAAAAATTTTCGGTAAGAAATTTTTTTATATAGAAAAATTTTCGGTAAGAAATTTTTTTATATAGAAAAATATTTGGTAAGAAATTTTTTATATAGAAAAATTTTCGGTAAGAAATTTTTTTAAATAGAAAAATTTTCGGTAAGAAATTTTTTTATATAGAAAAATTTTCGTTAAAAAATTTTTTTATATAGAAAAAATTTCCGGTAAAAAATTTTTTTATATATAAAAATTTTCGGTAAGAAATTTTTTTATATAGAAAAATTTTCGGTAAGAAATTTTTTTATACAGAAAAATTTTCGGTAAGAAATTTTTTTATATAGAAAAATTTTCGGTAAAAAATTTCTTTATATAGAAAAATTTTCGGTAAAAAATTTTTTTATATAGAAAAATTTTCGGTACAAAATTTTTTTATATAGAAAAATTTTCGGTAAAAAATTTTTTTATATAGAAAAATTTTCGGTAAAAAATTTTTTTATATAGAAAAATTTTCGGTAAAAAATTTTTTTATATAGAAAAATTTTCGGTAAGAAATTTTTTTATATAGAAAAATTTTCGGTAAAAAATTTTTTTATATAGAAAAATTTTCGGTAAAAAATTTTTTTATATGGAAAAATTTTCGGTAAAAAATTTTTTTATATAGAAAAATTTTCGGTAAAAAATTTTTAATATAGAAAAATTTTCGGTAAAAAATTTTTTTATATAGAAAAATTTTCGGTAAAAAATTTTTTTATATAGAAAAATTTTCGGTAAAAAATTTTTTTATATAGAAAAATTTTCGGTAAAAAATTTTTTTATATAGAAAAATTTTCAATAAAAAAAAATTCGGTAAAAAATTTTTTTATATAGACAAATTCTTAACCAAAAATTTGTGCATATAGAAAATTTTTCGGTAAAAAAATTTTTCATATAGAAAAAATTTTGGTAAAAAAAAATTTTTATATAGAAAAAAATTTGGCAGAAAATTTTTGTATATAGAAATATTTTCGTTTAAAATGTTTCTATATATAAAAATTTTCTGTAAAAAAAAAATTTATAAGAAAATTTTTTAGAAAGCAAAAATGAGCTATTTGACTCTTTATTATAAAGTCATTTTAGTTATTTTCTTTATCATGAAATACCTCCTAATTTCAATTCATATTAAAACTTGTTTTGTATTTATAAAAAGACGTAGAAACGCAATAACTTCGTGAAACATATAAAGTTCATAATAGGAGATTAACAAAGAAGCCTTCGAAAATCTTCAATTAATCTGACGGGATACTTCAATAGAAAATCATTAAAACACTTACAACAAAACATCAAAAAACATATATTTGGAAAAGTAGAAACTATTGAAGAAACAAATAAAGAGATGAAGTGTGAAACTGGTATTCATGATCATTAATTATGAAGTAGCCAACACGCAGTTGAAACCTACCAAAAGGACTAAGGACGAGCACATGAAAATACGCAATTAGTGTTTGACGAAATACAAACACAAAGAACCGCAACAAAACAATCGCAATCAAAATCATAAAAAAATCACGTATAGAATAAATGAAATGAAAAGGACTTGAAATGTTAAGGTAAAGGTGTTCACAGGATTGGCAACTTTTGTTAATAACTTGATTAGAGATTAAATGCGTAACTATAATTTCATTAACATTTCAAGGGTTTCATATGAGATTTCTCTTGTGATCTGTAAAACCCAAAATATTTTTACGCAAAAATAGTTCTAAAGCACACAAAAAGTTAAATGTTTCTATGGTTTTGCCTAAATGAAGTATAAATGCACTCAGGCAAATAGTTAATCGTACATTTAACATTATGGTTCTGAAGTAGGACAGTGGGAATTCCTTGTAAAAAAGGATAATATTACCTAAAAATAATGTTCCCTTGTAGTAATTTTCTTTTTTATGCTGCGAATATCCATTACACTTCACTAAAGCTGACCAAACTGACTACCCCGATTACCGCCACTACCACCACCCAAAACCAACATCATCGTCAGTGGTGTTTTGAACTTGGGTCATTGTCGACCAGTCCGACGCCTGTCTGTCAGTTTATCGGTGGTTTATCCTTCAATATCCCATCAATAGAGTATAACATCAACATTATCGTCATCATCATCATCATTATTATTATCATCATAAAACTACTATAACAATAACAATTGTAAAAACATTCAATCAGCGGCTAAAAAAATAAGATGAAAACATAAAGAGATTTTAATTTTTTGATTATTTGTTGTTACTTTCATCACATTTTTTGTTAATATCAAAAATACATAGACGCACACACACATTAAATTGTTTACATCCTTTGGGGTGGAATGGCTAAACGGACCAATGTGACCAGTCAGTCAATGAAACGAATGCATATTAGGGAGACTCAGACATTTCAATGAATTAAATTTGAAATACTATAAATAACAATGAATGTTTTAAAAATTTTTACCCTATATCATCATTATAAGTATAACCTTATACACGTAAAGCACAGAAATATTGACCGATCAACCAAAATAAAACACATTTTTTTGATAAATAATTAGAATTGGCAAAGAAATTTCTTTGATACTGAAAATATAAGATTTGAAATTTGAATTTCTGGTCATCCGTTAAAAGAGTCAAGAAAATGCTAGTTCTACAATTTCTTCTCTTTTACAGACTGGCCAAACATTCACAGACCCGGTTGACAAAGCTAACATTTTAGCTGAATTATTTGCAAGCAATTTTCGCTTGCCGGAAAGCACTCAACCTCTGCCCGAGCTCGAAAGAATATCTGTAACTATGCCAAAGATATTCTTTCGCTCTCGTGCTAGTAAACGGGTTTTAGCGGATCTTAAAATAAATAAATCTCCAGGGCCGGATGGCATTCCAGCACTGGTCTTGAAGCAGTGCTCTTCGACGTTTGCGTGTCCATTAGCTAACCTTTTCAGCACCTTTTATCATGCCGGCACATTTTCCCGGTGCTGGAAGGTAGCTAATGTTACGCCAATCCCTAAAAAGGGTGATTCTGACAACCCTAAAAATTACCGCCCAATTGCAATTTGTTCTGAGTATGGTAAACCACTATCTTGTTAAATATCTAGAGTCTAACAATCTACTAAGCGACCGCCAGTATGGGTTCCGAGGGGGAACACCGTTTTGGTGAAAGTAAAGTTGTGGCTCTGGTTATTTCCAAGTCGTTTGATAGAGTGTGGCACGGACCACTTCTATCAAAACTTATTGCCTTTGGTATCGGTAATAACTTTTCTCGGTTCACATCGAGCTTCCTCAGAGATCGCACTATATGAGTTGTTGTAGATGGTTCTCTTCAAATGGGATCAAGGTTCTGCTCTGTTCTTTCTCCTACTCTATTTCTTATCTTTATAAATGACCTTCTACGTCAAACTTCCAATCCTATAATAGTAACATTTGCCATTCGTATTCATTCAATTACACTATACAACAAATGAACATCTTTTGAAAAGTGCAAGGTCGTGACTATCTGAGACAACGTCTGAGACAACGTTTCCGTTCTAAATGGTGCCACGCCTGCCAGAAATATAAAAACACTTGAGCGGACTCACATCTGTCAAAATCTGAATTCTATTTTCCTTCTATATATTAGTAGGAACTTCTATTTGGTTAAAGAGACTTTAGTCTTAATGGCCACTTCTATAGCCCCTTGTTTTACCTTTCGATCGGTTCAAAATGCTTTTGAGTCGGTCAATATCTGCGCCCAGGTCTCCAAAGAAATAAAAGCCAAGAGTTTGGTCTCTTCTGCACTACAGGGCAGAATAGATGTTTTATGTATTCCACCTCCTCATTATACAGATTCTGTAATAGTCACTTGTCTTAATCTTCAGCCAAACCATGAGCCTTTCAATCAGAGAGTGGCACAAGTAAAGATATACCGGGTCTTGATAGTAACAGTAATCTGAGAAAATTATTCTTATGCAAACAAGACCATATCTGTCCGGAATGAACACATCATCGAATTATCATCTATTAAGTTATATGTTCCATATCTTAGAAGGGCCTTACAAATGGCTAGGATTATGTCAACCCGTTTAACTGTATTCATAGATCCTCTGCTCTACAGTTTCTTCATATGTTCCGGAGACCTGACAACCAAATAAGAACAGATGATTCATTTCATTGGGAGATCTGCGATAAGGTTAGTGTTGAATATAGCAAGACCAAATACATCAATTTAATGCTATATCTCAGCCAATCTGATACTTTCTCAAACGTTTAGAGCTTCAGTATTTCGTTAATAATTAGGCCATCTAGGGCTAATGTTGAATTTAGGATTACAAAACCCAGAGATTTAATGGCGGCTAGACTACTATATACCAGGAACTCCGATCTCAACGTCTTCTTCACCTTCTGTTATCCTTGACTCCCAGTGGAGCATAGGCCCTCGATCTCAACGTATACCTATCTTATAATTTATTACAGAGTGGTTCATGCTAAGAATTTCTCTTGAACCTAGCCAGGTCTTCGATCAACGTAATAGCTTCTTTAATAAGTGCATAAGTGAGGTAGCATATGTAGAATTGTATATAGATCGTCAAAATAGGATGGCTCGATGCACAGACATGCATATATTGGACTCGTTTTAGTATATTGGACTAAAGAGTCTTCTCTTCGGACTTAAAACTTTACCATCAGTGACGTTTTAAGTCCGATTGATTCACAATTGCCTGGTTCGATATGTTGATTGCAACTGCTAGCTCTTTAACCCGGTCAATAATTTTGGTTCTGAAATTAAGTTTCTTGAATTGTAATACTTCGAGTTATTTAACATAATCCGCTAAAGGTTATTGTGAGACCCCTTGCGGAATATTTAATTTTTCCCTAGATAACAACATATTATCTTCTAAGGAAAATAGATAAATGTTATGGATGACATTACATAGTAGTGCCATAAGAACACTGCCTTGTTGTGTTCATACATATTTAGCCCTAATTTGTCTCTTTGTAAGAAAGAGACGAAATGTTCCCATGGTTTAACTCTTTGACGGCAAGTGAACCTTCAATGGCCTTAGCTTGCAGTTAACTTCCCTAAGATACTTTAAAAATAAATTTCTCCAATGTCTTAAGGAGACTTCGTCTGTGCTAAAATCTTTTAATAACAAATTTTCCCAGTTCTTAAAAGGTACCACCCTACTTTTCCCATCCATCTACAATTCAAAACGCGTGTGTCCGTTTTCAAAACATCGAGGAAAAAAAAACTAAATCCCCTTGAGATCTTGTTTCGTTTTCATTTTAATTCGATGGCTAAATCGGTAATCAATGAACTAGTCTCTATTGTTCCATACAAAAAAGAAAGAAACACAGACAAACGTCGTAAAACGACTGAAAGAAAGGGAAACTCTTGGTCACTTTCTTTGCATTATAATAATGTATAGAATAATATAAAATTATGCGATTTTCGTTTTTTATTTTTATTTTCTTATTATGCTACATAAGGGATTTGAATCGTAAAAAATATAGTGAACTCTATTATATGTATAGAGTTGATTAAATAATGATGAACTCTACTGATGAAAAAAGACTGAATGACTGACTAGACGGCGACGAGTTAAGCAAACTAATGCCAATGATTATGAGATGATTTATTGTGTGTGACTTTCCGTATTGATTTCTATTAAATTGTCGTTCGTAATTTTGATAGATTTCCGTTTTAGTTTATTCCTGCTTTAGTTTTTTTGTTCCTTCCTATGCATGATGGAAAACACGTTTGTTGGATAGATTTGGACGATAATTAAAGTTAATCATGTGAAAATTGGTTATAGTTTTTTGGTATTTCTTTTTTTTAGCATAGGATTTTAGTTAAATGCTTCGCTAGTTCGTTTTTTGTAAAAGTTCCTTTTGTCAAAATCTCTAAATATGTGAGTGACAGGTCATTGTTGTCCTTTAGTAATAATGAAATGTATGTAATACTACAATACCAGGAAATTAAATATGTTAATCGGATGAGAATTTCATTAAATCTTAACATACGCAATTTTTTAGGGTAAATATTTAGGTTTTCCTGTAAAAAATAATTATTTTTTAGATTAAGAAGAATAGTGCAATGAAAAGGTACTTGAATATTAAAGATTATGTTCAAAATTACAATGATTGTCTGATTACAAGATATTAAGAATTGATTTAGAGGGAATTAAGTGATCTAGGGGATGTTGGATACCAAGTAACGGTTTTGATTGGTCTTAACTTGATAAGCCCAGACTTAACTTGGTCTAATATTTATATTAACTGTGGACATTGCCCTCCTCCTCCACATGAAAAAATACTACCTGTGAGGAAGGAAAAATTAAAACCTAATACTTTAAAGCAGACCCGTCCAAAAACACATATATTATTATTAGCATTTGCGCTAAATAGCTTTGAAAGCTCTTACGTTCAGTATTGCCAGACTTACATGTTTCTTCATATATTCGAGCATTCTTTATATAATCGAGCAAAAAATTATAATCTGGCAGCACAGACTTTGAAAAGACTAATGACTTTGCAAAGACAATTTTACGTAAGTGTGAGCGGGGCAAACATAGTTGCGTCATGCTCATGTATAGTGTGTAGATGTGAAAGCTTAAAAGCTCTTTTATAAAAGTTCACACATTGTGCTGTAGAGCTGGACAGCTCCGCTTTAAAGGGAAGTATTACTGGAGGATCGTGTTTTCAAGGGCCTGCAGTTCCGAAAATCCTGTCCTGTAAGATATTGTGTCACATTTTAATGGTTTTAATAAATAGATGCTGTTTCAGACACTCTGTAGGTACTTGCCGACAAGTTAGTCTCATCTACGGACACAAAGGTAGCGGCTATTAAGGCGAAATTTGTCGATCAGCATATCTTGTCACTCTTATGGATCTCGCTTTATATGGTGTTGACGGAATCTGTGCCGGTACTGGTCGGAATATTGTCGACAATATTCTGAGCTGCCCCTAGCCATACCTTACTAACATTCTTTAAAGCTTGAACGATAGCAATCAATAGAACGCTTGTCTACAAAGTCGTTGAGCTTTATACAGCTCTGGAGCTAGTTTGCTTTGCAAGAGGTGGGCGAAATCAATCGATTAGCGAAATCTGTAGTTTCGCAAACCTTGTTGTTATTATGAATCCCGAGTTCTTTGTGTGTTTAGGACCATATTTAGAGCCGATCCTTACCATATCTAACTAACATTCTTCAGATCTGCACGATAGCAATCAACAGAACGCTACTCTGGAACTCGATGAGTTTTCTACGGCTTTGAAACCAGATGCGCGAAATCTGCAACACATGTGTGGATGAATACAACCTTTCCCATCCATATACTCTGCGTATGTTCGGGATTTCGTCAACAATATTCAGAGACGATCCTTGCCTTATCTAATCAACATTCTTCAGATTTGCAGAATCAACAGAACGCTACTCTACAAACTCGATGAGTTTTGTACGGCTCAGAAACCAGTTTACTTTGCTACAGATTGGCGAAATCTGTAGATTCGCATACCTTGTTACTTTTATGAATCTCGCATTCTCTGGAATCGATATATAACTGGTCTGGTCGGGTCATTTTCGACGATACTCAGAGCCGATCCTTGCCATATCTTACCAACATTCTTTAGATCTGCACATAAGCAATCAACAGAACGCTTCTCTACGAACTCGATAGGTTTTTTAAGGCTCTGGAACCAGTTTAATTGCGACAGGTGGGCGAAATATGTCGACTCGCATTCCCTATACCTATTACAAATCTCGCGTTCTCTGGTATTGATGGAATTCATGAATGTACTCTGTGTCTGGTCGGGGAATATCATCGACAATATTCATGGCAGACCCTAGATATACCTCTCCCGGATTTTTTAGAGCTGCATGATTGCAATCAGTAGAACGCTTCTATACAAATTAGTTTTCCACGGCTTTGGAACCAGTTATCTCTGGTATTGACTGAATCCATACATATACTCAGTATGTGTGTTCGGTATACAGTCGATAATAGAGCCGATCGTTGCCATATCTAAACGAAGACGATGAGTTTTCTACGGTTTTAGAACCAGTTTACTTTGCAACAGATATGCGAAATTTGTATAATTTTATAACCGGTCGCTATTATGAATCCCACGTTCTCTGGTATTGACGGAATCCATGCATGTACTCTGTGTCTGGTCGGGATATCGTCGACATTATTCAAAGCCGACACTATATACACCTGATCAACATTCTTGAGAGCTGCAAGTAGCAATCATCAGAACGCTTCTCTACAAATTCGATGTGTTTTCTACGGCTCTGAAACCAGTTTATATTGCGAGAGATGGGCGAATTTTATGGATTCGTGTATTATGAATCCCGCGTTCTCTGGTATTGATGGAATCTGTGCGTGTACTCTGTGTCTGGTCGGGATATCATCGACAGTATTCAGAGCAGAACCTAAACATACGTTACCGTGGACCCGATGCTGCTCTTGGGCTTAGCAAATCTCTTCTAGATTCAAAATTCAGAGCAGCGGTATCTCTCAGTGTGGTTGATGACTGTGAATATTCTATTCGGCACAAAACGTTCAAAACAACGACACAGTTTTGTGAATGGGCATTAGAAAAGTTGGATGAATATGAATTTTTTCTTTGATAAAGTGTTCAGCGAGAATGGAATACAACTCTCATGCAAGGGTCGGAGCTTCAAAGTCTATTTTGGAGCTTCTCAGTCGCCTTGAGAAGATAGGGAAAGTGCTTATCCATAAATATAAAATGTGCAACATTATTGACTCACTGAAGCACCGCCGCAATGTTGGTTGCATTATCCCGAAACCCGAATATTCTTACGTCAATTTGTTACATCACATGCATTTGAAGCCGGTGGTCCGAACAACACACTAAAGAGAAAATTCGGTCTTTAGCCGTGCAGTAAGTATGTGGAATTAATTCCCTGCAGAAGCTTTTATTGCCAGTTGGAATATAGGAAAATATAAATCTAATGTCCATAAACATTACTCTATCCATCCTTCTTTGCACATCCTATTTTTCTAGTTCTAACACATAGCATAAGTAGGGGTCATCCCCTAAGTGCTCGTCCTAAAACTAAAAAGATAGTTACTGGTTCGTTGGAAACGTCAACGAGCTAAATCGCGTTGTTTAATGTAAGCAGCAGTGAGAAGCATTATTCTTCTTCTGTCATTCTTGACTCCCAGTAGAGCATAGAGTTTCTAATTGGTTTCATTCATTATAATATTCTTGCATAGATTAGGCACCTCCAAAAGTCTTGTGCTAGCTACCGTAGCAGGGGGTTTATCGCATGATTACCTCTTGGAGTAGTATATTCTGTAATGTTGCTTCTTTTCATAATTTCTTTTTATAATTTGAGTGACGAGTCCAAAGACACGAGCCACGTTTGTATATCGACCCGTTCGATCCGACACAGATGCCCGCTTTCAGCTGCAAATAACATGTTGAACAGACGCCACCATTCACCAAGTACAATGATCTTAGATCCTTAGACCAAATATGTTGGAATGGCTCTAAGATAACTCCCTCTCATATTATCCCTGACCTAGAATCCCACAGGGGTTGTTTACCGCATCTTCAACTAGGTTACTCAGGTTACTAGGATGTACCACGAGGAGGTCAGAGTAAGAATTGGATACAGTTCTTACCTGGTAGCTTGAAATACCAGGTAACAGCTGCAACCCAATACATCCCAGAAGCATAGCAAGAACTTTTTCATGTGAATAATGGATCAGTGGCATCGTTGGACAGTACTTTGCAAAGACGATGAAGGCAGAAACGTTGCTGTAACTGGCGAGCGATACTGTACGATTACAACATTAGCTGGATTTGCTAATGTGTGGTTTCAACAAGACGATGTTACATGACGAACTGCATGCGTCACAATGATCCAATTAAAGGGCCAATTTGGTGAACAACTTATTTCACGTTTTGGTCGATCAATAGACTGCATAGCTAGTGCAATTAAATGCCTTTACACTATATTTTGCGAAGCTACGTTAGGCCTGCTATGTTACCTAGATAAAAAAATTGTTGAATGGCCCGAAAAAATAACATTCACCCCAATCTAAGTGTTCTGAAAGTCAGCTTGTATCGATAACTTAACATAATTAGTATTTGTCTCCTAAATTAACTTAAAGTTGGTTTGAATTAAGCTCGAATTCACTTTTGGTCTAGGTTGAACTTTTGCTTCTATCAAAAATATCAATCATTGCTAAGAATTTGACTTCAAATACCCAACCCAGACTTTTTTCCAATCCAAAAGGAAATTTGATTACTTACAATCTTAGTTTAATAAAATTCCTTTTTCATCAATTCAATTTCACATACCACTTCACCCAAACTATTTGCACTTTTCTTTATTAAATTCATAAATTTCCCTAATGAATAATCAACATGAAAGTAATTTTTGTCTAAACCCTCTCCATCAGAAAACGTTCTATACTTACATTCATATTTACAAAATGCCTAAGACGAAAAATGAAATCAAACTTTAAATGACAATGTCATTACCTTATCAAAGTCGTCATCACCATCATCATCGTAATCGCCAACAATCGTGAAAACAAATAAAAATGTCTCATAAATTGTAACAACTACCAAGAAAGTTGAGGGAGTGGGTTTTGAATTGCGGAGATATAAACGAAAAATATTTAATAACATTTTTCCGAGTAAAAATTCTAAGTTCTAAATAAACATTTGAAATGAAAAGGAGAATCTCTTTAGCAAATACGAGTGTGTAGCATTTGGCAAAAAAGCAACATATTGCCAAAATAGTTATTTCATCTTTATATTACAAAACAATCATTTCACTTGCTGTGTTTTGAGTTGAGATGACGAAGCAAAGCGTCATGGCTTTAGGCTTAAATTAAACTTTACTAAAATGCCATGAAAATATATTTTTTTTTTTTTTTTTTGTAATTTAAGTTTCCATAATTTTGTTAGAAAAGCGAAAAAACTGATGACACACTAAAATTTTGTATTTCCAGCCAATGTTTGCCTAAACTAACTAAAAGTCTGAAGAAAGCAAATATATGCAAGGTATCAAAAGTCAGTGAAGAGAAGGAGTAAATTGAAGAAACGAAACTTTTTTTGCAAAGGTCAAGATTTATATAACATCTATTCGTATTCACGATCGACTATGAATTGTACACAATCAATGAATTACAAATTGGGCTTTTGAAATTCATTATCACTTTCTTTGCATATAATAATTATAACTTAAAAACGAATGTTGAAAACGACATCGAGATAAATTGACATATGCTTTCATTTGTCAAGTTTGTTTGTTATTTCTGACAAAGTTTTCTTCGTTATCTTCTCAGAAATTCACAGTTGTGAATGCTGCCTTAGTGAGTGTTCTAAAGAAGCTGAAGGAGAGTCAGATTTTTTTCACAATCTTCACGTTAGCATTCTCAGTGTATTTTTCTCACAAAGCACTTTACTTTATGATTATGCAATTCTCCACTCTATTAAGTGCATCAGAACATCATGAGAAACTAGTCTCAAAAATATGCTCTTTAGCCTAATGAAGTTCTACTTTACAAAGCTCTGTGCTTGGTTCTATTATGAAGATAGTCTTCACGCTCCTAAGTGGATCAGGGACACTGATCTATTGACCTTCATTTGGATTTCTTTAAATTTATACATTAGCAAACCCTTCGATTTCACGAGACTCATGTCGAATCGACCAACTTTCAAGTTCTAAGCGGTTGAATCATTGAGCCTGTTGTTAGGCACAGTCTTCATTCTAAACTGGCCGTAACCTGATAAGGGAGGGTTCCAAGAGATCAGTATCTATTTCAATTGTATTATTTAAGCTACAATTTTTATTCTTTATTTATTTTCCAAAATAAGGAGTGCAAATTTTCGATGGATGGTAGAGGATTAAAAGATATAAATTGACATAAATCCTTAGGTTTCTTGAATAACTATCGCCAATTTTTCCATACGCCCGTTTCTACTATCGAAATCCGAAGATGTTTGGGGAAGTAATGAACTTATAGTTACATACATAATTTCCACGACATACCAATCGGAACAAGGGGTATTTCTCTCAGATAATAAGCGGCATCCGATTCTATCTTTAGACTCATTGAAAGGGACCTACGTTTTAACTCCGGCTCCAAATGACAAACGCATTAGTTAGAGAAGTTTTATATAGCCTAATACTCAATAACCAGTGGTTAGCTGAGTTATGAGGTGAATCGCTTTTTTTTAATTTATTTTTTCAAGTGGGTCTAGCCAGGTATTGAATTTGGGACCTCTAGTATGTTAGGCGGATGACTAACCTGCTATACCACGGCGGTTCACTCATAGTTACTATGCCCAATTTAGTTGTTTTAAAGATCATAAAACCAAAAGACGATTTTTTCTGAAATTTGTACGCTATGTCAAGATATGTTAGTTTCTGTAAAGAGTTTCCTTATATCACTAACAAAAGTTATTTATTTCTGCTCTCTTGAAGAAAGTCGTGCGTTTTCTAGACAGTTAGAGTTACTGAAACAAGCTTTCACATTTTGTTCAGTTTGCAATAGCGATAGACGATTCATACTAATAGCTTTTAATTGAAAAAAGAAAAAATTTCACAAAATTAAAAAGTTTTCGAAATATAACTTACAAATGAAAAATACTCAAAAAATAAATCTTGACTAAATTACTTTTTGGTAAAGTTTTTTTTTTTTTTCAAATTACTAATTTTTAAAAAAGATAAGAAAAATTGAAGTCGTCGAATGAATTTTTTTTGGCTTAAGTTAAAAATTGTTTTCCAGACTCATAACATGGACAGCCATCACGTCACATTCACTATAATATTAAAGTCCGGCGTGTATATTATATATAAGAAGGGCCAAGGCAATGGACCAACAAGATTTTTAAATGATGAATATCCTAATAAGTTTTAAGGTTTATAGTGGAACTAAAAGTTGGAGCTCACAGGTGTCATTACAATAAACCACACCCAGCACAATAGCTCCGCAGAATAGACTCTATAATCGATCCAACTAGTAAGTTTTCTTCCTCAAATCGTGAAAAAAATAAAAGTAGCCATCAGCGGCGGAGATATGGTATTTTCTATTATGGCACCTGTGAGCTTCAGTTTTTGACTTCTACTAAGAACTATTAAACGCATAAGGGTATTATGGAATTGACCTTTTTATATATTTTGAAAATCATGTTGGTCCATTGCTATGGACTTTCCAACATGATAACGCCCCAATACATACTAGCCAAGATCTTCGGTCCGAAACGCACAAGTTCACATCGACCTAGAATTTGAAATTCAATGAATATTATTAACCGCAACTTTCTCTTTAAAACTGGAACTGTAATAGCAGTAAAACAAAACTATAGTTATTAGCAAAAAGACCCTTTTAGGACCAAGCCAACAGAATTTAAATACTCTCAAAAAAACAATAGTGTATACATGTACGCCATAATTGCATAAAAGAATCTACATAACTGATTTTATATGTGGTCAAAATTTGTAAAAATTCTACTTCCACAAAGTTGATCAAAAGATCAATTGAAATAGCCTTGTATTTCGTGTTTGAATTTTCTCATTAATAATTGTATAAGTGAAGGTTACGGTGTTTTAGTAAGTTATTTCTCTTAATATAATTTCGGAGAAAATAGTGTAAAATAAGCATACACTATTTTTATTATTTATTATTGTTATTATTATTTCACGTGTAAGTGCACTAAGTACAATTATTTGAATACAATTTCAAAGAAAAAATTATGCATAAAAAGCATAGACTATTTTTACTTTTCACTATTTTTATTACTTCATATTAAAATAAAATCGAAAACTAATGTATATTGATATACAAAATTGTATAATGATTTTCATCCATATACTAAAACAAATAAAATAACCTAAGTGATATCATGATACTTTGAGTCATATCTAAATTAATCGTCTGCTGGTAGAATGATTATTTCACCAAATATGTATTTAAATGACCACAACTTGATAACATCAATTATTTTTTTAAATATAACTATTAAATTCTACACTATTGTTTACGATATTATATTAGACGCTTAGTTTAAAAGGATTTTATAAACCGAAACCTAAGCAACCCTGGAAAAATCATTTGTGCTGAAAATACATATACATAGGCTAATGAATGAATTCCTTTAAGTAAAGGACTCCTACTGCGATTTCAAATAAATCTAAGCAAAATAACCCAGTATACAACGAATATTTACTGTCTAAATGCAATTTGCAAAAATTAAACGAAAGAAAAATCTACTTTCCATATAAAAATAAATGTAATAACGAAAGGGAGAAATTTTCGTAAGCTACAAGGGGATGTTGTAATTGTCTGTCAAGTCATTCAAACCGATTCATATGTATATTTCTCCAGTCACTGGCTGGCTAAATCTGTAATGAGTTTAATGTAATGAAACATTAAATAAAACAAAACTCAAGCCAAACACTCGCAATCGTTCACCACTCAAATAAAAAGGAGGTATCAAAGTCAATAATAATGAAAATTATGAGGACGATGAGGACTATGATGACTCTGAGGATGGTACTGATGATGATGATGATGCCGATGATGATAATAATAAACACATAGTTTATTGTACAGATTGTGTAGGCGTTTATCAAACATAGAAACAATAGCAATATCAAAAATTATTAACTCAGGGAAAAAAGGGGGAAAATTCAACAACATTTGGCTATCATTTCGAAATAAAACAAAAAGAAAGAAAAAGTAGAAATTATGAAAGACCATCATCATTGTATTAGAGTATTTTCCATGATAAGCATGACATGGCTCGTATTGGCGAGTGTAATGAATTGTAGAACCAAATCTTTTTACTCCTGCTGACTGAGTGGATGACAACAGTCAGTCAACCGACTGGCTCTCGAGCATATTAATTGCCAAAAATGAAATTTATTTCATTCATTAATGTTACGGATATGCCATGCAAAATGTCAAGTAATCAACTACATCCTGCACAAGGTCCTTTACTTTCCCAAAACTGACATTTAATTTCAATATTCATCTCTACAAACATGATATGGCTGTTGTCGTCGTCATCATCATCATCAGCCTTAACATCGTAGTCGTCGCAGTTTAACTTATAGTAAATTCATGTTGATTTTATTAAAACACATAAATATAGTTTTGATATTGTTGCTACGAGTAGTCGCTTTTTTTTTGTCCAGCTTCATTTACTCCCATCAATGTCATGGCGGCTGTATCATGTCACTCATTTAACGAAGTAACTAACTGTGTTTTGTCTTAAGAGCAGGATGAAGTGGGAAACATAAATGACAGCAGGAATTTCCGTTGCGGTATATGAAATGTCTAAAATAATAACTTCTTTAAACAATAACTAAAATAAATTAAATTAGTGAATAAAAGGATGTTTCGCTTGACTTTGGAACTACAAATTTAAGTTAAAGAAAAAATTGCAATACCTATTAACAGAGATAAATGGTTCAGCATTGAACGAATTTTTGTATTAGAACTCAGTTGACAGCCCCTATACATCCAATGCATTGAGCTGTAACTGGATTGTGTTTGAAAAAGTTCCGGCACAGACAATACGAAAGATCTTTGGTAAATCAATAGGCTTTATACTAGGGAAGTTTCAAACTTAAGCCTTCTTTTTCGTGCATTAAAACAAATACATAGTTGCAAAACTTATACACTGTTGTTTTTAATATTACAACAGTGTATAATTTTTTTTTTGCCTTTTTGAGATAATCGAGTTTAAAATTTTTGTGTTATAAGAAATTTGGAAAAAAGTAATATTTCCGAATATAATCGATGTTTTTAACTCGTGGTAAATCAAATATTAGGTGAAATAAAAACATCAATAAAATATCATCTGCTAGTAGCCTGATATTGGCAGATGATATATTATTAATTTGCAAGTGCTTTAATTCCAAATAAATGGAGCTCAAAGTACCATGATGTCACTTAGGCTATTTTATTTATTTCAATATATGTATGTAAAATGACTTATGTCGATATACAGTGGTATCCCGGTTTAACGAATTATTTATTGTCAGACCCTTTCGTTATATCGAAAAATTCGTTAAGTCCCGAAGTTTTTTTCAATACATTTGTATAAATAAAATAATAATAAAAACATTAAAACATCTTACCCCCCCTTCTTCACATCATTCTGCATATAGTAGCCGACGGCTGCAGCAAGAATGTGGGAAGTGAAGGTAGATTAAAACTGAAAAATGTTTGTTTTTGTTCAGTCGATGATCTACGCTTTTACTTATGGTTTATGAACATAATTCTGAATAGTTGTGTTTGTAAATATAGTAAAAATGCGAGGTTTTCGATCTGTCTAAATTGGGGATAATCCTCCTGAAGAGATGGCTTAACCAACAATCGAAACGCGTCGAGGACTTTGGTTTCTCCGCAAACATTTTTTGGCTTTTTATCAATAAATTGGTCTGTTACATTAACAAATAAATGTAACAGAATAGGGATCAAATGCGAATACTCTTCTTTTTGTAAAATAATAATATTTTAATAAAACAAACAAAAATTGTTTATTTCCATTTATAACAAAAGCGAAAAATAAATACTTCAAATCATTAGTACATAGTGGAGAAAAAACTAATAATTAACTAAAAAAATGTGAAACATATTCTAGTTATTTAAAATAATCCTTTGTATTTGCTCAAAGTGCTTTATTGCATCTGAATGTTCAACTTTCATTTCAATTTCTAGATGAAGCTCGTTTTCTTCATTTTCATCACTTTCAGCTCCTCCAGCGCTTATGGGTTGTTAAATTAAACTAAAAATTTCGAAACTATTTCTACAAGTTTGTTAAAGATACACACATCGCACTTGTTTAACAAAAGGGTATTAACTCAAATTTTTTTAATTTTCACTTTTTAGAAGAAATTGATGTGTAGTGGTCTTATCTACCCATTGTAAAAATCTGACATCATTTTCACTATAATTTCGCCAAAAACTACCCCTCTTCTTTATATGAAAGTAGTAGTAAAATAAAATAGTTTTTTGACTCTACTGAAATTTTGAGTTAATACCCTCTAGTTGATCAAGTGCGACATGTAGGTTTTCACTTACAACTCCCCATTTGAGATCATTATGACATTTTCTTCAATCTGTAATAATCTTGACCGCGGAATGTTATCCTCCTCATCAAAATCGTCATTTGTAGGACTGCGCAATCATCGTGACAGCATCGTATAATGTTAAATTTAGTAAAACTGTCAATACGTTTTTCTCATTGGACGGTATTGGACGATATTTTGTAATGCAATTTAACGAGTTTTATGGCATTTTGGTCCATAGGTTTTATCAACGTTGTGACATTTGGTGGCATATATAAAACCCAAACTTTATTGTTACACAATTCCTTAATCAAATATTCTGTAGGAGGGTGACAAGGAGCATTATCCAAAATTAAAACAGCTTTTAGTGGAAGATTCAATAACTTCAGATAAATTTCCACTTAGAATTTAAAAATAAAACCTAACTAAAACACTAAGTCTTGATCTTGGTTTAGAGAAAACTTACCTATGGGACAAACGAATTAAAAACCAATTTTTAAAAATTACTGCAGACATCCATGCATTTTGAGAATTAGCATACTTTACTGGCAAGGTTTTATTCCGTATTGGCCTATCATCCTAGGTTAATTTTTTTCCTTTGAAACTTTTTCCTTTAAAACTTTTTTTCCTGGAGCATCCTTTTGAGCATCCTGAATGGACCTAAGTTTTCTCAGGAAGAACTTTGCAAATTTAGCATCCCTAGATAAGTTGTGCTGGGCAACTAAATTGTTCAGTTATTAACGGCCGTGCTAACTCTTTGTTAGAAGAAATATTTCCATAACATTTTTTGAATCGACAGAACCAGCCATGGCTGGCATTAAATTGTCAACCGTATTTTTTTTTTTGTTTAGGCTTTTGCTTTTAATATAGGACAACTAATTGAAAGGTTCGTCAACCTATTATTTTGGAACCAATTAAACAATTCTGTTTCCGTTCTTGGAAATTCACTTGTTTTTAAGGATTATATTCTTTGATCCGAAATTAGTCTTTTCCATTTCACTCAAAAGTTTAGATTTTGATTTCAAAATTGTGCATATTAATGACATTGGCAGATGATATTAATTGGATAAAGCACTTAGAAGCAGGCCCTATTGATAATTGTCAATAATGTTTAATTTTTCTTTAAGAATAAACGTTTTTGTTTAGGCATTTTGATGTCAATTTAAAATTTTACGTCATTTTTGACAAAAATGACGTAAAATTTTAAGCAAAAGACAAAACTTTGTTTTGCAGACAAAAGTAAAAAATTATTTTGTAACGTACAAATTTTAAATTTTTCAAATTTGACGAGTTTTCTTTGTAAGCTAAGAAAATACTGTTCTTAAATTGTTTTTTTTTTTTTCGTAAAATCGCTCTTTAAATATAGAAAAAATGTATACAAAAACAAAAGAGAAAGGATGCAAATGTTTTACTAATTTTTTGTAAAAATTCGTTATATCGAGTACATAAAATGGCTGTTTGTTCGTAATATAAGGTACTCAATGGAAAAAATATGACCGTATGTTAAATCGCGAATTCGTTAAACTGAGTATACGTTAAACCGGGATACCACTGTACGTAATTTTTATACCCACCATCAAAAAGAATGGGGGGGGGGGGGGGGTAAATTGAGATTGTCATTCCGTTTCTAATTTCCTTAATATTGGCTCAAAAACCAAAATTAATATATATTCTGAATCCTTATAAAATTCTAAGTCGATTGAGCGATGTCCGTCTGTCTGTCTGTTGAAATCACGATAACTTCTAAATAAAAGGAGCTACGTGACTGAAATTTGGCAATTGAAATTGGGCAAAATCGGTTTACATTTAACCATAGCTCCCGTATAACCTCGTCTAGTCTCATCGCTTATTTGCTAATAAATGAAAAATTATAAAATAAATGACAAATTATAATAGGTATTTATAATTTTTACATAAGCACTAGGCAGCATACGAAATTTCATCGAAATCGGTTCACATTTAACCATAGCTCCCATACAAAACACTTACAGAAACAGCCTAAATTCCACCTGAAATACACTTAAATGTCAATAAATGATAAACTAAAATACTTGTGGCCACTAAATTTGGCACGAAAAAGTCGTAGGTGAGTACCAGACAGTGTGTCAAATTTTATTACAATCGGTCACCATTTGGCCATAGCTCCCATATAAAAAACTTACGGAAACACAAAAACCCAATAAGAAAAAGGGGTTTATGTCCGTCTGTCCGTCAGATAAAAGCGCGATAGCTCTTTTACAAAAGTATTTTCTATACTTTATAGAAGTTGTGAACTGAAAATGGACGAAATCGGTTCACATTTAGTTAGAGCTCCCATATAACCCTACCCCGGGAATCACAATTATGCTAAAAAATTGAATACAATTGTAATATCTTTGACAACTAAATTTAAAATAGAGAAGTTCTATTTTTTGTCAGTAAGCCCAATTTTATAGGAATCGGTCCATATTTGACCATAGCTTTCCTATAAAATGCTACAAACGCCAGTTAAAAGCTATTAAATTATAAACTATGATAGCTATAGCCACTAAATTTTGCACAAATAACATCCCTTTTTTATTATATCTACAATCAAAAAGATTTGGAGGTACAATCAGTATATTCAAATTGCATCTGAATATACTGATTTTGGTCCACATTTTGAATTAGCTGCACCCTGGTAGTAAGAATCGGCACAGCCGAATATAACACTCTTACTTGTTTTTTTTTTTCTTTCTTTCGTTGAAAGATAGTGACATTTTTGAAACAAACAGAGTAACAGAGGTCCAAAGTTGAAATTTGAAGAAAAATTTTTATATTTTGCTAGTTTGAAGTTAATTTTTATGACCAAGAAATAATTACACTGTGCTAGTTGAAAAAACCAACAAAAGGGAGAGCTAGTAAAGATAATTCGAGGTAAGTTCTAGTTTTCGAGATATAAATATAATTGTATGGGTGTGTTTCGTTATTGTATGGGAACACAACTATAATTAGGCAAATTTGTAAAAATCTAAAAAAAGACAATTTTTTTTTTTCAAAAATTATCTAATAGTGGTCAAAATTTTTCTGAGTTCATTTAAAAGCAAATAAATATTTTGCTGCTTTTACTTTTTACCAATTATTTTGCAAATAAATTTCGAATAAAAATGCTCACATTAGAAAAACTTGATATTAAATATCAAATCTTTTCTTATTTTTCTATGAGAAACAAGAATGCTTTAACTGTCAATCATACTCTTATACATGGAAGTTACTTAATATAAAAGTATAATAAGCCTTCCGTTTGGTATTTATTAGACAAAAGGACAATTACAGCAAAACCTTGCAAAATTTAGTTTTTCCCTAACTTCAAAAACCGAAAAATATTATTTTTAAAAATCTAATGACATCAACAGTTACAAGCAGAACAATAAGAATATTTATAAAGGACCAAGGACCACCGACATGGACACAACAACTACCACCAGCATGAATTATAGGAAAAATAGATCAACCGTCAGTTTCATATGCCGCACATTTATGTTTGTATGAAAGCGTGTATTGTCCTTTCCTCTGTCCATGTTTGAAAGAGTAATTTTAACTTGTATGATTCAATAATAAATGGTTGGTCACATGACCAATTTAATACGGACAATGGGAATGAATAGCAACAGCAAAACAAACTTAACAGAAAAAGGGAATGTGTAACATAAAAATCAAAACTATTACCGCAAAATGATGCAAAATCTGCCGACAGACAGACAGACAGAGGGAAACCAATTTGAAATTTCAAATAGAAAATACAATAGTTGTGAACAATAATAAATTTCGGTTAAAATAAGCAATTTGAAAGGTTTCCTTTTAATTTTTATTAAAACTAGACAACCGAGAAATTTTCCTGATTTCTCTAACAACAACAATAGGCATGTGGTGATTTTTTATTTAATTTTTTGCAAACGACGAAACCTCTGCTATTATTTAGAAACCAAAGGCAAGAAGGGAAAATTTTGAAACTTTATTTAAGTTTAATCAATTAATTTCAAGACGTTACAAAGACATTTTAACAAATCTCACAAATGATAAATATTCCTGGTAGACTTGTTATCCCCTGCCCTCCTTTTATAAAAATTTTCATTTGTAACAAATAAATATTGTACTCATATGCCCTTTAATTCTGTATCCTTCGATTGTATGTCAAAAAAAATATTGACCACTTGAATAATGTCAACAAGGAACATAAATGAAATTAAATAGCAAACAATTGCAACAGGACATGTTGCTTTGGGTGTTGACCGGCCGTTTTGTGTTTGTTCAATCCTTACAAAAAAATCCTTATTACTTTGTTATTGTAGTCGAAGTCTGGAAAATATTTTTTGTAGTATTTGTTTGCCCTTATTGTAGTATTTATTTTAGTATTTAAGATTTATTGTTGAAATTTGGGTAATTTATTGTTACAAATATTTGCGATTTGTTTTCTTTTGATTTGTTAACAGATCCTTTCAATGTTACTTGATGTCCTGCCTGGTATTTTGTATGGTTTTAAAAAGTTTTTTTTTCATTATAAATCGGCTGGTATGGTTTTGATGGATGATAGTTTGGAAGAGTTCTTTGTCCGAGGCGAAAGGAAACTTTATAATTGAAATTAGGGGAAAAATATTATTTAATGTAATTATGGACTATATGGAAGGCTTCTTCAGTAAGCCATTTAATAAACAGTAATTTTTGTAAGAATGGAATTTGTAATTATTAGTTCTTTATACATTAGATATTCACAAGAATAAACATTTTTAATTGCTTTAATTTCTATCCTTCTTAGAATAGATTTTATACCAATGTAAAGAAATTGAACCAATTTTCAATTGAATTTGAAGATCTGAAGTACATAGTAACTTTTTACTGGTCCAGGAAAAAAAATCCAATTTTGTCTACACAACTTTCAAATTAAGGTTCCTACTGGCCCTGAAGCCCATTAGGATTCATCCGCTTTGCTGGACGAAACACAAATTTGTTTTGCTATTATTTTATATATAGAAAACTTTTATGACTAAATTTATCAAAAAACAAGTAAGAAAGTGCTATAGTCGGCCAAGGCCGACCATACGTTACACTTCACCACTAAGGTCAAAAGTGTTCTTTTTAATTTATAAAGACAAATATTTTCTAAATTTTGCCATCATACAAACATTTTTCAAAACTTATATATTTAAGCTGTTTCCATCATTTGGACTTATATGAGAGCTAGGGTCAAATGTGGACCGATTATCTCGAAATTTGGCAGTTTTTACAAAAATTATGTATGCAAAAAAAAAAACTTAATATCTTCAGATTTACGAGCGTTTTACTGATTTTTGTCTCATTTAGCGCGTTTTGACAGAAGAGTTTGTATGAGAGCTATGGTCAAATGTGGACCGATTTTAGCGACATTTGGTACAGTGATTTTCGTTTACGTAAGCAGTATTTGTTTTAAATTTCATGAAAAATATTAATATTTGTGGCCAAAATATCAATTCCGGGAAGTGGGATCTATGGGAGGTACCAAAAATAATCGACCGATTTTGACGAATTTAAATAGTCATGGTCCCACTATCAAAGAAATTGTCTATGCCAAATTTCATCAAATTATCTTTAGAATTGCGACCTGTACTTTGATTACATGGTTTACATGGGGGTCTAGCCAGACGGATGGACCGACATCGCCAAATCGACTCGGAAAGTGATTCTAAGCCTATTGGTATACTAAAAGATTCGGTAAAATTGCAATTAAGATCTCCATTACCGGTACTTAAAAATGTACCTGGTTGACCGAGATTTTGTCAGAACTTTATGATAAGCATTTCGAGCAAATTTTTTTTATATAGAGTTTTTATATATTTTATCAAGTACTAGCTATACCTCGTGCACGTTGCTGCACCACCAACTGAAATAAATTAAGAGGAAAGACATTTCACAAATATCCAATAAATTTGAAATCGTTTTATTAAATTTGTCCGAGCAACACATGATCGAGAGCACAGTTTTCAATTCAATTCATTTTGAATAATTTTGGAAATTGGTCATACCAACTTAGAAATCTCTGTCGACTTATGTGCAACAACTTTGCTAAACATCATAACATGATCAAATGCACAATTTACAATTAATTTATTTCGAGTTATTTTCAGTGGTGCCACCTATCGGAAACCTCCGTCGACTTCTGTACAACAACTTTGTTGAAGATCATAGTATGATCAAATGCACAGTTTTTCATTTTGAGTAATGTCCGTGGCACCACCTGTCAGAAATTGTTCATACTAACTGAAAAACCTTCTTCGGCTCATGCGCAACAACTTTGCTAAAGAGCATAAAATGATCAAATGTATAGTTTTCTAATCTATAGTTATCATTTTGGTCCTATTCATATTACTTTATCAGATGTTAAGTTATCATTTTTCGTTTTTTACCCATTTGGCCCCCCAAACCAAAAAAGTACAAAATACGTGTTCAATATTTTTTTCACAGTACAAAGTTGGTTCAAAAGATAAGAGTGGGTTAAAAATAATACCAAAAAACTATTATTACCCTTTTTATATACCATATCAGGCTTAGTTTCAAAAAAGTAGCTTTATTTCAAGTCATCAAAATTAAAAATCCCTAAAGAATTTTCCAAATTATTGCAATTTTTCACTGAAAAATCGCAAAAGCGTCACGCCTAAGGATATGTAGTCAAAAAATTTAGTTAAAGATATACAATTTTTAAAGTAAGACAGGGGTTACAATTCTATAACCTGTAAGTACTAAAAGAATTGAGATTTGTTCAAATATAACCGAATTTACTTAGTTTTTTGAAAATTTTGTTCAACAAATATTATAAATAATAAATTTGCTTTCCGGTATCATAAAGCAAACAAATAGCAAAATAAAATACACGAAAAATGAGGTCGATATCCTTAACCGTTTCGCCGTACCTGTAATTTGAAATAGAATTTCGGGAAAATGTAAATAGAAATAATTTTGTAGCTTTTAAGCCGTTGGGCGGATTTTAAATTTAAATAAATTTTATGTGGATATAGCAGACGTGTTGTGCTTAAATTTTTAACCTAGAGCCTAGATTGTACTGGGCCGGCACAATCGGCCCCCAAATTAGGACATCTCGGACTTATTAATCACTTAAAACGATATATATTTGTCAATTCCCAACCGATTAAAAAAAACCATACTATAAAACAAATATATAGGTCAAGATCTACAAAAACCATCGCTATATACCTATGCTTTATCTTGCGGTTTAAAAGATATTCGACTTCAAAAAATCAAATTTTCAATTTTTGTCCCATACTGTACCTATTTTTTCTTTTAACAATATCTGATCTATATTTAAACTAGGGTTTGCAGTTCGGTTTTAACCGAAACCGAAACCTCAGTTTTTTATGCCTCAAAACCGAAACCGAAAACCGTAGAAAAACCGCGTTTTTAGCTATTTATTTTTCAGAATTTTTTGTTGGTATTATTTCGAAATAACATTAGCTTATCATAAATTTGCACGTAATTTGTCTATTTACTGAAGCAGAAGAATGAAACAAGCAAAAGGTGTTTACAATGAACGAATGGATAGGTGTAAGAGGAAGACGGTATGTGAACGTAAATATTCACGATTCTCATGGTGAATTTTATAACCTGGGCCGTATTTTAGGAACGTGTAATTTCAAGCAAACGCAAGGAAACATTAGACAAAGGCTAATGGAGTTTGATATTTCACTTAATACAAACATCGTAGCATGTACTATAGATGGATCAGCAGCCAATATCAAATTTGTATCTGAAAATCAATTTTGAAGACGGCGACGATGAAGTTTTGACTCATTTAAAACCGACTGCCCATATACATTTGAACCTAGAGGCTTTAAGAAAAACTGTTCGGTATTTAAAAAATTCGTCAGTTCGTTATAATATTTTACAAACAAGCGTTAAAAAGCATCATAATCGTGAATTAAGTTTACTCTAAGATTTCTGCTTCTAAAACAAAGTATTCATGAAAGTTTAGAAATGCTGTCGACCTTAGATTTGCTTCATTCTATCGACTTTGAAATTGTAAATTCTTGAAAATATTTGCTATTTGTAAAAATTACTATTGAAGCAATTTGTCGCTCGGATGCCAAAATTATTCACGCTTAAGGGGCTCTGCAGTTTCTCCAAAATAAACAAGACTTATTTAAGAAATCCCTCATATTTAAAAAACCTGAATTATTTTCCTGAATTTTAGTATTAAATTATAATATGTTTTAATGAAGTTTTCTAAATTTTCCTACAAATTTAAACTGAAATAGTTTTATTTAAAAAACCGAAAACCGAACCGAAACCGGCCGGTTTTGGGTGTTTTAAAACCGAAACCGCGGTTTCTCATTTAAAAGAAGAATAAAATTCTACATATTTTACGAGCAAAAACTGTATTTAAAGCTTAACTATATAAAAAGTTATAAGTGCTTCAATTTATTATATAAAAAATTTTCCTAGTTTTTTTTTGGGTAAAACGTATTTTTAGTGTTTTTTAGTTTATTTAAAAATTTCTTAACGAACATATAACATATTTATAATTTTCTAAACGAAAACTTCACAATGTTTATAGTTAAGTTAAAAATAACTTCTTATTTATTCGGTGTTAGTACCAGAGTCTCTCGAATTAGACCTATTGTTTACGGAAATTTCAATTTTGATCCCTAATTCCTCCGAAAGCACTTGGGCTGTTTTATACCATCGCAGATGTTAATGCAGATTAAACAAACATTTAGACTGTTTTCATGTTTTCTACCAAAAATTTTATATGTTAATATTTCATATTTTTGTACAGAAACACAATTTCCTTTAGTTTGATATATAATAAGTCTATATTCCCATTTATGAGTCCGATGTGCTCTATTTTGGTGGCCGATTGTACTAGTACGATCTAGGCTTCCCAGGTTCAAAACTTAAGCTCCCCAACACTTCTGCTATATTCTAATAAAATGTTTGTATCCTCTTAACGGATTAGAAGTTACAGAATTATTTCCATTTTTTTTAACCCTCCCACTGTGCAATGTTCAACATTAATTAAAGTAATAGTGAATATTTTTCATCAGACTATATAGAATCTACACGACATTTTTTTCGAATATTGGAAAAGTTTAACCCTTTCTTCCCCGGGGAAGAAAAATGTCATAATACGGATTTTTTCATTTTCTATTTGAAAATGACGAAATATAAAGAATTTATTACCAAATTTTGTTAAAAATGCAAAAATATATATTAACCCTAAACAGAAAGTTTATGTAAAAAGTTTTTCACCAAATATAAATTTTTAGATATTTTTTTATATAATTACCTTTTATATACTAATTGATTGAATTAATTAAATTAAAATAAAGTTTTATGAATAATGAGAACTAAATCTAACATATTAACATTATTTATTTTAATTATTAAACTTTTTCCTTAAAAGATCCTAAATAATTAAAAGACATGTCTTTAATTTTAGCAAAAGTTCTATAATAAATCAAGAAAATGTTGATAAATAGCCTTAAATAAAATATCTAAGAACTAAATTAACTGGACCCAAAAATTTGCTCTAACAAATGAAATATTTGAACTAAATACTTCTTCTACTTCATTAGAGTTACAGGCTAGAACAATGTCTTCCTTCCAGCGGAGAAGATGTGATTATATTGATTAATGTCAGCAATTATCGAATGTGAACAGTTTTGTGATTTCATTTCATTTGCAAAATGTTAAGTCTTAAAGGGATTTCGTAATGACTAACAAATTTTGTACAACTTGACCGAATGTAATATCTACAGAATACCTATAAATTTGATTAAAATCAAAGAAAAGGATGTTCTCAGTGAAAGTAGTTTTTCTTCGCCCCTTAAAGAATTTTTTTTGAAATGCTGGTATTTGAAAGTGATTTTATGTTTGTGGTTTTACTAGATTTTGACGTTTTGTCTGGCTTTTGAAGACAAATGCCCTGGGAGGCGTTTGGTGCCACACATGTAACATGCCTCTATGGTGTGTTTCCCAAATCCGCTTGACCAACCCACACACTCACTCACTCGCACACTTCAACACATTGCCTTTAAGTTTTCATAATGTGTGTTACGAGGGTTTAAAGAAGGGTTGTTAAGTGGTTTAAATACATACCAATTTTTAAGAACTCTGGTACAGTTGTCACTTTCAGCTTTAAGGCATTCAAACGACAAGTGTCATCCACTCCTCTCTCAAAGCAGACTGATGCTGTTCAAGATGATATAACCAAAAATACGAAAGTAATCAAATCTCTGTGTAAAACTACTAAATACTATTTAGTTTTATCGATGTCGATGATGCTGCTGATGTAGATGATGAAATCAATCCTTATGGTTATTAAGGGTTATCTCTGAATGTAACCAAGTGAATTCATCCCAATTCGAAGGGTTGTTTAAGGCCGCATTAAATGCTTTAATTTAGTTACTTAACGATTTTAGGCTTAAGCCAAAAACTGCCCAACCTTCTTCCGAGTTACTTTGAAATATTTTCTGGCCTGATGCCCTTTTTTCTAACTAATGAAATTAATAACCATGAAAATGGTTGCTACTGCTGTTGATTTTAATGAAAATTCATCAGTGATTCTTATCTTTCATTAGAAATTTTATTAATTTCACTAATAATTCATAGAAATTGGCCTGATTTCAAACATTTGGCGTTAAAATAATTTATTAGCATTTCTTTTTTTGAAAGGGTTTTTGAAGGAGTCCGTAAAATGTAAAATATATCCTTTAATCATGTTACAATTTGTTTGGAATTGTATTAAATAATTTGTGGGTCACCCCTTTTTCGGGGTAAAGAAAAATGTGTAGTTATTAAATTTTAAAATCGTCATTGTCATAAAAGTTTATTTGTAATAAATTCAAATGGGAATATGACGTCAATTTGGAATCACAAAAATTTTGCATATAACATCAAATTTGCATACACTTGACCACGATAGGTGGAGAAGTGTATTCAAATTTGATGTTATATGCATCAGGCTTGACCGACTATTGCACTTTCTTACTTGTTTCAAATACTGCATGTGAAATCATCTGATAAATGCTGATTCATTGGCAATTAATCGAATTTTCAAGAAATTTGTTTCCATGCTTTAGGAGTCCATAAATTATATACATAGATATTCAATATCAATAGTCAAATAATCAACAAATAGTCGTCAAACAATCTTCATTCAATTATAAAACAATCACCAAACAGCCATCAATTAACCGTCCAACAATTGCTAGTCAATCGTGAAACAATTATCGAACAATCATCAAAAATTATTAAACAGTCGTCAGTCAATCATCGTTCACAATCATTTAACAATCGGCAGTCAATCGTCATCAATTGTCAAACAATCATCAAACAGTTGTAGGCAATCAAAAAACAAAACATATTAAAACAATAATTATCAAACTGTCGTCAAAAAATCTTCAAAAGCCAACATAAATTCGTCAAGCAATCATCAAACAAACTTCAAACAATCGCTTATAAATTGTCAAGCAATTATCGAACAATCAAAAAAAATCATTAACAGTCGTCCATCAATAGTCAAGCATTCATCAAAAAACTATCAAATATTCATGAAACAATCGTCAACAAATCATCAAACAATCATTAAACATTTATAAAGCAATTTTCAAACAATTGCCAAACAGTAATTAAATAACCGTCAAACAATCGCCAGTCAATCGTGAAACAATTATCGAACAATCATTACAAATCATTGATCAGTCGTCGGTCTATCATCAAACAACCATCAAACAAACATCAAACAATCTTCAAACAATCATTAAACAATCTTAAACAAATCATCAAACAGCTGTCAAACAATCGATAGTTAATCTTGAAACAATCATTAAAAATCTTCAAACAGTCATCAGTCAATCAATAATCAATCAACAAACATCAATTAATCATCAAGCAACCATAAAATAATCGTAAAAAATCTTTAAACAATCGCTAGTCAAACTATTATAAAAAATAGTCATATATTAACAATATCCGTGTAGCCGCTTTACGATTTTGTAAAAGTGGGCATGGTCAATTTCTCTCTTTGTAGAATCCTAACTTGGATTTAGACAAATATTTAGAAAAAAAAACTGTCTTGATCGGTCCAGTAATGAAGTTCTAAGGAAAAAGGGAATTTCATCCCCATTTTTTGATTTCCTTAATAAAATTTCTAAAAGCTCAAAACTATCCTACAGTAAGAAAGTATTCACATTTAAAACTTTAATTAATTCGGTTTAGTTGTTTTGATCTTATCATCCATTTTGTCATTTTTATTATTTGACTTATATGGGAAAGGTCACGCCCACTTGAAATTAAAAAAAAAAAAAACAATCCTATTTTACCCACGGGTCACACCTTAAGATACAGTCAAAACTTTAGAAAAATCGGTCATCCATATTTGTCATTTTTAATCGTATGGTCGTGCTTGACCGACTATAGCACTTTCCTACTTGTTTTTTATATAAAATGAAATTTTTGCGCTAAAAAACTATAAATGGCTAGAACTTTTTCCTTTTGTGTTTAAAGGGAAAACCGACGAAATTTTGGAATCACTAAAAGTTTTTTATATAAAATGGAATTTTTCACTAAAACCTTTAAATAGCTGCAACTTTCTTAGTATGTGCTTAAATGGAAAACGGGTAAAATTTTAGAATCACTAACATTTTTTTACATAAAATCAAGTTTTTATATCTATAGGGTATTATAAGTTTGTGCTGATGTATGTAACGCATAAAACTATCGGTCTTAGACCCACCTTATAGTATAGAAAAAGACTTATGTGGGGTTTATATAACTCAAGCGGCTGACGATTGAGTGAAATTTACATGTATTTTGTTTTTGTAACAATAACAAAACACATGTAAATTTCACTCAATCGTCTGTCGAGTTATAAAAACCCCACATTATAATCCCTTCCTGAGTCGATTTAACGATGTCAGTCCGTACGTGCGTCTGGCTGGACCCCCATGTAAACCTTGTAATCAAAGTGCAGGTCGCAATTCCATTTGATGAAATTTGACACAGATAATGTTTTTGATAGTGGGGCCTTGGCTATTGACATTCGTCAAAATCGGTCTATTATTTATGGTACCTCCAATAGGTCCCGCTTCTCGGAATTGATATTTTGGTTACAAATATTTTTTCATGAAATTTAAATCAGTTACTGCTTAAAATCGCTGTGTACCAAATTTAGTTGAAATCGGTCCACATTTGACCATAGCTCCCATACAAACTCTTCTGTCAAAAAGCACTAAATTAGCCAAAAATCACTAAATCGCTCGTAAATCTAAAGATAATGACAATTTAAAGTTTCTTTTTGCATAAACTAAATAAAGAGATAAACGGTCCACATTTGACTCCTGCTTTCATATAAGTTCAAATCATGGAAACAGCTTTAATATATAATATATGGAAAAATGTTTGTATGATGACAAAATTTAGCAAACATTTATCTTTATACACGAAAAAGAACACTTTTGACGTTAGTGGTGAAGGGTATCGTATGGTCGGACTTGACCGACATTAGCATTTTCATATGAAATCAAAATTTTTTATAAAAATATAACTAAAATAAAACTAATATTTTTAATGCAATCACATCTTAAAATAACAAATAAAAAAAAAGAACCAAAAAGAAAAAATCCCTTAAAATTACATATGTGGCGAAAAAATACAGAAATGAATGAAAAGAAATCCATTTTCTTTATGAGGTGATAAAATTTTATTAAAGCAATTTGTAGTTTTTAACTCAACTTTAGTTCGACTGTTATTTTACTATAAATTTTATAGAATATTTTTTGTCTGGTTAAAAGGATTCGAAAACATTTAAAATGTATTAGAAATGTCATTTCAACACATGGGATTTTTACGGGTTTTTTTCTTTTGGGTGAAAATTGTTATTGTCACATTAGGGAAAACTTATATGCATTTGGTTGATTATGGAGGATTTCATTTCACTAAAACGATATTAGAGAAATAAATATAATATTTATAATAGAAAAAGGGAGTAGATTAAATGGAAATTTAATGGGATTTAACTCAGCAACAATTTCGATATTGACGGACTATGCCCGCCACATACTTTAATGCTTTAAAACTAATAGATAGTGGATTTATAGCGATACATTTCTTTTTATTTTAGGAGTTGTAATGAAACCGTAAACTATATAAATTCATAAATATCCCTGACAATATTGACTACTGCATTTCCATCCCACTCTTCGACAAATCTTTTACTGTAGCTATCTCCGGAGACCCGGACGGATTCAAGTCAAAGATAGGCGTGGGAGGGGGCTTCTTCATCCCACTTTTAGGGAAATAAATTTGTTTTAGGCTTCCTGATCAGTGTAGTATCCTTCAATCCGAGATATCGGCCATATACAGGGCTGCCAAATGGTTAAGATACCATAGAATATACGACAGGGATATTCGCTTTTGTATCGACAGTCAGGCTGCCATAAAATCCCTATCTAATGTCCACACGACATCTGTTCTTACCCGTGAATGCCGGGCATATCTAAATGAGAAGGCGAGACATTGCAATATCGAACTTTTCTGGATACCCGGGCACAACAACATACCTGGTAACTCCACTGCGGACAGACTTGCTAAAACCGGTGCTCTCCTGAGTCAGGATAACATCGATCAATTTACGGGAGTACCGCTATCCGCCTGCAAATCAGAAATTAGGCAACTTCTTTACGGATCAGCGCAGACCACCTGGTCCCTTCAAAGTGCTTGGCTTCTCTATCTCGCCACAGACTCCGCAACCTAATCTCGACTCTAACAGGTCATTGTACTTTTGGGCTGCATGCCAGAAGGCTTAACCTTCAACACTATGACTACTGCCAAAGCTGTCACAACGTCAGCCCCGCTCATTCAATTTCGAGAGCTACCTTTCTGCTACCTTTATCTGCATGATTTATCCGATCTAGCGAGTATTGACATTCGTAAAATAGACTCGTTTATCAGACATACAGGCTGGCTTGAATAAGCCTCTCATCGATGGCCTGGAATTAATTATCTTCGTTCTCTTTTCCAGTCTATCCCCTGCAGGTACCACAAAGGGACCGCTTCTAGGACCCAAGTGACGCTGACTTAACATCGGCTGCCTGCCAAACCTAACCTATGAAACCGTATCAATAATTGTTATATTAGGTAAACGTTAAAATTTTGCTTGTTATAAAATTCCTATTTAGGAAGTTAAATAATTTCAAAGTTATCACATTTTCCTTTTGTATTATAATTTTCCCACCACTTAATTTGTTAATCTTGAAAATTTCCAGAAAAATCTTTAGGCATAAAAATCAAATTAATATTCTGGTGCTTCCACTTTATTTCCATGACAAATAATTGAAATCAATCAAAATTTAAACTCTGTCAAACCGTAACTCCCAAGTAATGAAAAAACTAATCAAAATTCAATTTGTCACAAAAAAGACAAAAAATCCAAAAAATGAGATAGGAAACACAAGATAATGAGGTTATAAAAAATAGACTTGTATTCCTTTTCATTAACTCATTAAAATCAAAATTCTTAAATGAGCCGCAAAATGGATAGAAGAAAACAGCCCCAGAACAGAAAAACAATTTCTCATCAAGTCAAGCGAGTGGCAAATACTTTATTATTATTTTCTAAGGTTAGACAATTGATGAATCAATTTTTGCCAAATTGAAAAAAGAAATAACAAAAACAGATTTTGCCACAGTGACAATTGAAAAATCTCGAGGCTTAAAATCGAAATGTGAAACACAAAATTCTGGGATTTGCAATGTTTGCAAACAAAATGACACACGGCGGAAATTTATTTTGTATTTTTCAAAACCAGTAGAATCTTTTTCTAAATTAGCCACGCACGGGTCTTGCGAAATTTTTTGCACAAAATGAACGCAGCAGTCAGATAAAAAAATGAACTTAGTCCGACCAGAATCTAGAGGTGGTGCGTGTTTTGTTTAACAATTTTTCAATGGGATTTATTAGGACAAACAATAACAACATAAACATGATAATAAATTGACAACAAAAATATTTGAATCGAGCAAAATTGTGTAGCTGTGGTGTCAACAGGATGGGAATTTAGTTTTTTTTTTTTTTAAATATTGTGTTTCTGAAGTACTTTACTCAGGAGCGTAGTGTAGAAAAGAGAGGGGAACATATAAAATGTAAATGATATTAACTCCTTTAAATATATTAAATCAACATTCCTTATCACTCCCTGAGTTGCTTTAACGATATCCGTCCGGGAAAAATCGGATTACTATTTTGAATACCTCCCATAGCGACGCCATCTCTGCTTAGAGTTTCTCGTACTTTACAGCCACAAATTTGGGTGTATTTCAATAATATTAAGCGCAAATATTGCTTATAATAACCTTAATCTGTGCACCTATCTTTGTAGGAATCGGCCCATATTTGACCATACCTCCTATACAAGACACATTCTCAAAACTAGTGATAAAAACCCATAAAAGCAGAAAAACTCTTATAAATCTAGGGATATATGCATTTTATTACAAAAACTTTGCACAGATAAATATTTTGTAAATATAAACCAATAACCGAAATTTGGTAACAATCGAATTAAATTGACCCTAGCTCCCATATCAGGCCCTTAGCCAGACATAAATCTACTTAAATCTCGAAATTTTGTAAAAATAGCGCATAGTATATGTATGTATGTCTCTAAGACTTAAGGAAAACTTGTTAAATTGTTGGTCCATATGTGACCAACAATTGGGCTCGACCGACTATAGCTTTTCTTACTTGTTTTAATTTATTTACAAAGTTTATTTATGTCCTAATTCTTCTGAACGGGGTAGCGAAGACCATATGCTCGGTGAAGTGTATAAACAAGAGTATCTGGTATGAATCGAACACACTACCCTTCTCAAGCAATCTAGGACACTACCCACTAGACCATTCCCTTGACAGCCGGTTCTACGTACCGAAATGACCCTAGGTTTCTCGGCTAAGGGCTGTCAACTCAGCAACAACATATTTACAATTTTTAACTTTGAAGCAACATATTCCGGCAGTGATGCTCCGCATTCTTTTGGTTCGTGCCAGAGTTGAATCAAATCCCGGACCATGGATCTGCACAGTGTGCCAGAACCGCCTGCACCATATGCAAAGCCAGCTATTGTGCAACTCTTGTTTGGGCTGGTGTCACCTCAGGAATTGTTTAGGACTTTAACATGACAGGGAGTGGTCGGAGAGTTTCGTTGCGCCATGCTGCCAACAACGGCGAAACTCAGGTTCTTCTTCGACATTGTCATCTTCGTCGTCGGAATACGCAACTCCCCCACCGTCCGTCCAGCAATCGCAACAATCATGGCAGCATCAACATCAGCAGCACAATCCATCGCTGCTAACACCATCGATTGCAGTCCGAGTTCCTGGGGTGATATCAATTCTGCAGTTCAACTGCAATGGCCTCCAAGGCAAAATATCCAAAATAACGCGATTTAAGCAGCAACACAACAGCGTGGTCGCAGCGGTTCAGGAGAAAAATCTGAACAACAACTCTAGTCTGCAAAGTTGTAACGTTTACAACGTTCTCCGAAAAGACCACACCAGAAGTCACGGTGGAGGCATCGCATTTATTATCCACAACTCAATGCAGTTTAGAGTTATATCTCCTGATCTAGACAATAGAGACCAATACCTTGAGGCTCAGAGTATTGCTGTCAGATCAGGGGATACGGAGTTACATCTCTATGATGTCTACATTCCGCCTGTAACCAGCTGTCCAACTGGTTACCGTCCCGACATTAGAACCATTTTAGAAGGAGAAACTCGGCTGGTTATATGGGACTTTAACGCGCACCATGATCTTTGGCACTCATTTCTTGGGGAAGACCAAAGAGGTGCGTCGTTAGCGGAACAGATTGAGAGTCTGCACTTTAAATGACCCACTCGGATAATGGGTAATAATAATAGCTTCAGATCATCTGAAGGCCGTGCGTACATAAACCAGAAAAAAGCAGACTGGAATGGCTTTAGAGAATTCACCGACCGCCACTTCAGAGATCTACAACCACCCTCGAACATGCACGACGCAGAGAGGGAGTTTCGCTTAATCATCAACGCTGCAGACTCTCGCTTCATCCCTGCTGGGGGATGAGCGTGATGCGATCCGCAATACCAACCCAGGATCGTCTAGCTGACCAGTGATATCAGCAGGTTGGTAAATGAGGATAAGCGAAACCGTTGGTTAGATCACCTGCAAGCTTAGCGGTCTTATAAGTAAGTTGTGGTCCACTGTTCGATCTCTTTCGAAGCCTATGAAAAACGATGATCGGGTCGCTATTAAGTTTGCCGATAACACCATATCCGACCCGAATGCGTGCTCGCGTACTACAGTATGGTCAGCATCGCTAAGTGATACTCAGTGGAGAAATATTCAACGTATCCAAAATGCAGCCCTAACAACTATCACAGGCTGCTTACAAATTACCTCATAACATTATCTTTACGATGAAACAAAGATCCTTCCAGTAAATGAACACAACATTATGCTATCTCAGCAGTTGCTTTTGGGATCTCATCAGAGAAATCATCCATATTTTAACATCACACAGCTGGCATCTTCCACGAGGCATATGAGGAAAGATCTTCGCATGTATGAGGATAGCATACAAAGATATGTACTTGATTCTTTAGATCATACCTTGTACAGGGCAGAATTAAACAACATTTATAAAGAAGCCACCAACTCTGCGATTTCAGGTTATAGCATGAATGTTATATTAGGAGGTTGCCCACTGCCGATAGCAGAACAAGAAAAGAACCTGCCGCGGAAAACAAGAGTCGTTCTGGCTCAACTGAGATCGGGATGGAGCAATAGATTAAATATCTTCTGGTCCCGCATAGACCGTGTCGTCCCCAACATATGCCCAGCTTGTGGTCAGGGTCCTCATGATACCCCCTTCATTTTCAACTGTACCGCCAACCCTACTTCACTTAGTCCTGAGGATTTGTGGACTCATCCAGTAGAAGTAGCACAATTTCTTGGCCTTGATCTCCAAACAGATCCCCCATAAAAATAAAATTATGAAATTGTAAATGTTAGAGCTGTTACAACAACAACAACGACAAACTGAAGACTATTTTCTTTTGTCCAGGAGGTAAATAGGAGGATTTAATTGGTTGTATATTCAGGATACGTTCAGTAAAGAAAATTCGGATGATATTGAGATAAAGATTCGTACAATCGTCGGCATGTGATATATTTTGAAAGTCTTGTGGTGTAGCTAGAAGTTTGGAGAGGTTGAAGTTAAATAGTGACAATATAATGAGCACGGCACTGAGTGTTAGAAGTGCTACAAACCAAATCCAGCTTCTATAGAGGTATGTCAACGAAAATGGCGGTGGATAGGCCACACACTTCGAAGGCCAAATACCAACATTACTAGAACTTGGAGAAATTCAATTGATGCGGAGTAACAAGCAGAAAACAATTCATGAAATGACGTATGCCTAACATCTCGCAATAGAATTCGATAGAAAAGAATGATTGAGGACCTATGCTCCACTGGGAGTCAAGGATAACAGAAAAGAAGAAGGAGTGGCAGCAGGACTCCGCCCTGAGGAACTGCCTGTTTGACTCTACGGTATTTTGAGCATTGATCTCTAAACTCTACGAACGATTGACGACCACTCAGATAATTTACTATTCACCTTTCAAATATGTTGGCATTGTGCTGGTAGTTGGCTGGTCAGCTGGGGGAAGGGTAGAGCCTCGAGTGTTTTCGATACGGCTGATAGGATGGATATCGATCTGTATCCAGAAGAAGAAAAAGAAGGTGTGGCGACAGAACTCCGCCCTGAGGAACTCCCTGTTTGACTCTACGGTATTTTGAGCATTGACCTCTAAACTCTACGAAGGATTGACGACCACTCAGATAATTTACTATCCATCTCTTCAAGTATATTGGTATTGTGCTGGTGGTGGGCTGGTCAGCTGAGGGAGGAGTAGAGCCTCCAGTGTTTTCGATACTTCTTTTAGGAGGGATATTGATCTGTACAATGATCCAGAAGAAGGAGTGGCAACAGAGCTCCGAACTGAGAAACTCCCTGTTTTTTCTTCTGTTATCCTTGACTCCCAGTGGAGTATAGAGCCTCAACCATCCTTTTATATCGAACTCTATTGCGAGATGTTAGGCATACATCGTTCCATGAATAGTTTGCTGCTTGTAACTCCGCATCAATTGACCTTCTCCACGTTCTAGCTGGTCCACCAATACGACGGCCGCTTCCTTGTGGATTCCAAAGAAGCGCTTGTCGAGCAATGTTGGTATTTGGCCATCATAGTGTGTGGCCTATCCACCGCCATTTCCGTTGACATATCTCTATAGAAGAAGGGATTTGGTTTGTAGCGTTTAGTAGATCTTCATTTCTTATGCGATTTGGCCACCACATATTAAGGATTTGCCGCAAGCATTTGTTTGCAAAGGTTTGTAGGCGCTTATCGATTGACGACCATTCAGATAATTTACTATCTACCTCTACAAATAGGTTTTCATAGTGCAGGTAGTTGGCTGCTCAGCTCGGGGAGGAGTAGAGCCTCGAGTGTTTTGCTACTGGTGATAGGAGGGATATCGATCTGTACAATTATCCCTCATTCGCGGGTTTCCTAGGGTTTAAGATTGGGATCACTCTACCCGCTTCTTCTCACAGACAAGATATGTTTTTTGCCTGTAGTAACATAAAATTTCCAGGCTACTTACTAAGTTTGTTCTGCAGATTATATTATACTGATGAAAATACTTAAGGTTCTATGGTATTTTTTCAAATGGTACGCCTCTGTTTTTTGTATTCTGTAAGAATTCTTGCGGTTTAAGTTTTACCATTGCTGCTGCATCATTTACCTTCAATGATTAACTCCACTTCCATTTCGTTGAAAACACTTCATACAAAATTGCATGTGACAGTTTTTTTGCGATGGTTTATTTTCAAATATAAATCACAAAATAAAAACAATAACTCAGGCGTCTAACTCTCCCTTTAAAAATTTGTTTTTAAAATCTCAATTGCCTTTATTAAGCTGGTTGTTAGTTGGTAACTTATGAAAAAATCCATAGATATGGCATTCAATGCAAAAATTATTTATGAAAAATTACCAGCGTATGTAATCGATACTCGTCCTAGTCAATGAATCCTGCCATTTTGCTTGTTTTGATTTCCTTTTTCCCTTTGTTTACCGAACACATTTAATCTAATGGAATTATGTTAGAAAATTGGTTTGCGAAAATATTTAAAATGATACCTCGTACGAGTATGTTACCCTCCCGACAAACAATAGCTGGAGTGGAAACACACATGGAAATATAATCACAGCAATTTAAAATGCAAAATCAAAGTAAATCAATTGGCTTTTTTAAAAATGAAAATGAAATAGGGGTGGAATATAAAAATTAGAGATCTATTACGTGTATAAAGTGAAAGTGGAAATGAAAATTTTTAGTAAAACGAAAATCCAGCACGTTTTTCATCTTGAAATTATGGTAATAAATCACATTATTTTGTTGTGTCATATAAACATACATTAACTAACAGACAGACTAATACATATATTCTATTAAGATTTATGTACTCTACATGTATTTTACATACTATATTTATTATCTACATACATAGTTTAAAGTCCTTTCATATTTCAAAAATTTAAATAATTTTTCAATTTAATTTTGTTATAGTTATTTCTTTAATATAAAATCTAATATATTCTAAACATTTGCTAAAATAATAAATCTGTAAAATTTAAATTAGTCGCGTTTGTGTGTTTGTAAATGTGTAAATATGTAATTTACACATTTACACTATTGTTTTGTTGAGAGGATCCTTTTGTCTCCTTGTGCATTTTATTACTTAATTCGTTGTGGATTTTGAAATTGTTCGAGATAAAAAACCGCAACCATGATTTTATTGGATTTTTATGTAAATTTTAGTGTTTTTTAAACTATAAAAAGTGTCATCATACATCATTTGGAATACTCATATATATTAATGATATACATATACTATATTAATGATATACAGGTTAAGAATACACGAAGAGAAATAGATAGATTATATGGGAATTATAAATATTGCCTAACTTGATTTCATCTTATCAAAATTTGGTAATAGCGAATCTTATTGGGTTGTTTCATATATAATTTCGGATTTTTATACCCTTCACCACCACAAGTGGAAAGGGTATCGAGGGTTTGTGCTGATGTATGTTATTCCAAGCATGATTCCTATACTTTTTGTGCGAAATCGGATTACTATTGCCTTTACAGCTACATATGGAATTGTATTTCAAAAATATTCAGCATAAATGTTGCTTATGGTAACCTTAATCAGAGTTCCTTATCTTGTAGGAATCGGCCCATATTTGACCATACATCCCATACAAGACACATTCTCAAAAGCCGATTAAATACCCATAAAAGCACAAAAACGCTTATAAATCTAAAGAGAAATGCATTTTATTTATTACCAAAACTTTGCACAGATAAATATTTTGTAAATATAAATATAACCTCCCATATCAGGTCCTTAGCCGGAAATTCTTAAATCTCGAAATTTTGAAAAAATAGTACATAGCATATGTATGTATGTCTCTAAGACTTTAGAAAAAATTATTAAATTTTGGTCCATATACGAATGACCGACTATAGTTAAGAAAGTAAATATATATTTTTTTAATTCTTGTAATGAACATTTAGCTCGATGACCTTTGCAACTTTATGATGCCAAGTTCATAAAACTTAAGGCCATTATCTATGAAAAACTGAATGAAGTGCATTTTTACTCAGTCATCATCAGGAGTAGGCAGCCCATACCACCAGAAGCCGATGAATGTTTTAATTTTCTTAAATATCACGATCATTAGTAAAACTCGTGAAAATGAGTATCAAAATCATTCATTTGGAATTTGCATGTTAACAAAGTTGGTTCATGCCACGTTGCTAAGGAAAAAACAAAAGAGAAAAGAAACAAATCAAAATCCAATTTATAGCAACAAAATACATGGTTCGAGAGAACCAAAAATATAATCTCGAACATTGTTGCCACGACACTATTATTTTGAAAACATTGGGAATAATTTTGTAAACATATGGGAATATTTTTGTAAATATTGGAAATATTTTTAAAACAGAAATAAATTCTAATATTAATTAAAAAAATTATATTTTATAGAAAATTTGTGTTTAAAAATATTCTTCTGTAAAAGTTTTCGATAAAAATATTTTGATATCAAAAAATGTTCAAATCTTCTACAGAATTTTTGATAAACAAATTTTCTATGGAAGATTTAAAAATTTGTTGATATAAAAATATTGTGATCTAAATTTTTTACAGAAAAATATTTTTAAATTAAATTTTCTATAGAAACGTTTTCGTAAGAAAATTCTCTATAAAAAAATTTTTGATAAAAAAATTTTTTATAGAAAAATTTTTGATAAAAAAAATGTAGAAACATTTTTGTACGAAAATTTTCTATAGACAAATTTTTGATAGAAAAATTTTTGATAAAAAAAATGTTTTCTACATTTTTTTTTATCAAAAACTTTTTTTTTTTAATAGAAACATTTTTGTAAGAAAATTTTCTATAGAAAAATTTTTGATAAAAAAATTTTCTATAGAAAAATTTTTGATAAAAAAATTTTCTATAGAAAAATTTTTGATAAAAAAAATTTCTATAGAAAAATTTTTGATAAAAAAATTTTCTATAGAAAAATTTTTGATAAAAAAAATTTCTATAGAAAAATTTTTGATAAAAAAATTTTCTATAGAAAAATTTTTGATAAAAAAATTTTCTATAGAAAAATTTTTGATAAAAAAAATTTCTATAGAAAAATTTTTGATAAAAAAATTTTCTATAGAAAAATTTTTGATAAAAAAATTTTCTATAGAAAAATTTTTGATAAAAAAAATTTCTATAGAAAAATTTTTGATAAAAAAATTTTCTATAGAAAAATTTTTGATAAAAAAAAATTTCTATAGAAAAATTTTTGATAAAAAAATTTTCTATAGAAAAATTTTTGATAAAAAAATTTTCTATAGAAAAAAATTTTTTATAGAAACATTTTTAATAAAAATATTTTTCTTTGAAAAATTGTTCGATAAAAACTATATTTTATAGAAAATTTGTCAATAAAAATATTTTTATACAAAAAAATTTTCAAACCTTCTCTTAATTTTGGATAAAAAAAATTTTATATAGAAGATTTAAAAATTTTTTGGATTAAAAATATTTTGATCGAACATTTTTACAGAAAAATAATTTTAAATTCAATTTTCTGTAGGAACATTTTTGTATGAAAATTTTCTATAGAAACATTTTTGATAAAAAAAATTTCTATAGAAAAATTTTTGATAAAAAAAATTTCTATAGAAAAATTTTTGATAAAAAAATTTTCTATAGAAAAATTTTTGATAAAAAAATTTCTATAGAAAAATTTTTGATAAAAAAATTTCTATAGAAAAATTTTTGATAAAAAAAATTTCTATAGAAAAATTTTTGATAAAAAAATTTTCTATAGAAAAATTTTTAATAAAAAAAATTTTTCTATAGAAAAATTTTTAATAAAAAAATTTTCTATAGAAAAATTTTTAATTAAAAAATTTTCTATAGAAAACTTTTTCTTTTTAAAACATAAGAACTACACATTGAACATAAAACCCTATTTTAGTTAAAAGTATAAAAACGACAACACTGCCAACTATTTTTTTTGTGCTGTTCTTTTTGCACCGACCCGTGGTCATCATCCCCAAAAGTTTTACCGCTTAAGAAGTCCTGCATAAACACGAAATAAATAGTCTAAAGGAGCAAGGACAGGGCCATATGGTGGATGCATAAATAGTATCCAGCCAAGCTTTCTTACTTACGTACCTTAATGGCCTATATTTATAACCTGCTTAGGTCAAAGACCGGGCATATTTAAGAATTCAATAACTCTTAAGATAAATGCACTTGATTAATTAAACTTTGCACAGATTAATATTTTATAAATATGAACCAATAACCAAAATTTGGTAACAATCGGTCCACAATTGACCCTACCTCCCATATTAAGCCCTTAGCCGGAAATGATATAAATCTCGAAATTTTGAAAAAATAGCACATATTATATGTATGTATGTCTCTAAGACTTAAGGAAAACTTGTTTAATTGTTGGTCCATATTTGACCTTAGTAGTGAAGGATATTATATAGTCGGTCTTGACCGACTATAGCTTTTCTTACTTGTTCTCTGTTAAATTCCTATTTTTAGAGCTAAAGATGTAATTTTCAATATTTTCTTGACAAAAAAAATATACTATTTTAATTTGACGAGGATTTAGTCCACTTGAGTAATAAATGCAACATATATATATTTTATTCACTTCATCATGTTTTCTGATAATTATAGAAATTTATATTATACTTAGGTTTTTCATTACCCTTACAATATTTATCACATGAATTATCCTTAAATTCACAAATAAAACCAAATTTCTTGGTGCATGTATTATCGTTCCATTCCAAATTAGCCGTATAAATTTGAACACAAAACTCTGTGTTGGCAGCATTATCAGGATTATTCTTGACCCATGCCGTAAAAGTAAATTCCTCCCCTGTTGACATCCACGTAAACTGACGCTTTGCAGTCACAGCATAACCACTCATCCATAAGATCGGTTTTTTTCCTATGCCAAAATTTTTGTGTATCATATCAACAACGTCATCCCATTTCACTTTCGAGTCCACCGCCAATAGAGACATGTCCATGCGGGCACATTTTGCATAGGACTCAAACCAGTCGTACTAAATTTTTAGGTTTACAAGAAATAGTATTTAAAAAGAATTTTTTCCATTAACAACTTTTAGTCTTACCTTGTATTCGTGCTCTATGTAAAAGGTTTTATTTCTGCCAGAAGTAAATAATTTTTCGGGTGTTATGGAAATTACCCGATAAGGAGCCAAAAATATTAATACGTAAAATAAAACTTTCATCTTTGATGGATTATTTGGAAATGACGAGTTTATTTAAAAAAATTTTTAAATAACATAATATTGTTTTTTTTTTTTAAAGCTTATCAAATGAATAAATAAGTTTTACTATTACTTAAACGAACACTACAAAGTTACTAATTTAATTTGTATACCCACTATCAAAAAGAATAGGGGGTTTACAAATGGATCGATTGTGTATTGTAATAACTCAACTTTAATTAAGTTGCCAATTGCCTAAATAACATTACGTATGGCAACTGATAAACGATAGCAGAAACTCAGTTGCCTTGTCACTTATTAAAACGGGTCGGCGCAAAGAGAACAGAACCAAAAAATAGTCGACAGAGTTGCCGTTTTTTATACATTAAACTAAAATAGGTTTTTTTTCAATGTGTAGTTCCCACGTTTTTCAATAAAAAAGTTTTCTACTTCTTTTTTTTACATTTTTATCAAAAATTTTTCCTTAGAAAATTTTTTTATCAACAATTTTTCTTTAGAAAATTTTTTTTCCAAAAAGAAGTGTATTTGCATTTGATCCCAAACCTGCTTTTTTATCAAAAATTTTTGTATAGAAAATTTTTTTATCAAAAATTTTTGTATAGAAAATTTTTTTATCAAAAATTTTTTTTATTAATAATTTTTCTATAGAAAATTTTTTTATAAAAAATTTTTTTTATCAAATTTTTTATAAAATTTTTTTTTATAAAATTTTTCTATAGAAGATTTGAAAATTTTTTGATATAAACATATTTTTATTAAACATTTTTCTATAGAAAACTTTTTGCATCGAAAATATCTAAATAAATATAAAAATCTTAAATTGTTTAATATTAGAATTTATTTCTGTTTTGAAAGATATTCCCAAAATTATTCAAAATGTTTACAAAAATAATAATAATCGTGGCAACAATGTTCGAGATTATATTTCTTTGTTCTCTCGAACCATGTATTTTGTTGCTATAAATTCCAAATGAATGATTTTAATACTCATTTTCACGAGTTTTACTAATGATCGTGGTATTTACGAAAATAAAAAAAAAAATATCATCGGCTTCTGGTGGTATGGCCTGTTTATTAATCATATTGTCGATTGCAGCAAGAGTCAAATCATATTGTCAGTTATAGGTTATTTCATCAACCGAGAATTTGTAGTTGCTGTGTTTTTTTTTAAGAAAAAAAATGGAAAATGCTTGGAATTTTTTTTATCAGAACAATTTTTTAGAATCATCGATAACGTATATCAAGATTGAAATCATTTCCATGGAACGTCTGGAAACTTTCCCACTTTTTTTCATTAAAATTTTTTTTACAATTTTTCTTCTTTTTCTTAGTTGCCAGTCACAATTTTCGATAACTTTAAACAACTGACATGAGTTGCCATAAGCAATACAATTTTTTTTTACTGGTTGTGTTGAAAAAGCAACTAAAATTCGGTTGCAATACACAATCGAGTCATAAGATTGTCATTAAAACTGTATTTGAATCCTTATAAAATTCTAAGACGAACGAGCGATATCCTTCCGTCTGTCTGTCTGTCTGACTGTCTGTCTGTCTGTCTGTCTGTCTGTCTGTCTGTCTATCTGTCTGTCTATCCGCCTGTCTGTTTGTCTGTCTATCTGTCTGAAGGCACGATGGCCTGAACGGAAAGAGCTAGGCAACAAAATTTGGCAAGAATATATCTAATTTCTTAAAAATGTTGGGCAAAATCGGTTCAATATTGACTATAGCACCCACTTAAACAACTTACGGACGCAGAAAAACTACTAACACGAAGGGGGTTTCTGTCCGTCCGTCTGTCTGTTTGTTAGTTGAAAGCATGATAGCTCCTTAACCAAAAGATCTAAAGCAATAACATTTTACAACAGTATTTCTGATTTCTTGAAAATGTTTTGTATTGAGTTTTGTAATTGGGCGAAATCGGTTTAGATTATGGCTCCCATATAAAAAGGAGTAGACAGCCTATACCACCAGTAGCCGATGAATTCTTTATAATTTTCGTAAATACCACGATCACTAATAAAACTAGTGAAAATGAGTATTAAAATCATTCAGTTGGAATGTGGATGTTAACTGAGTTGGTTGGTTCGAGAGAGACATTGGGAATATTTTTGTAAATATTGGGAATATTTTTCAAAACAGAAATAAATTCTAATATTAAACAATTTTAGATTTTTATATTTTTTTAGATATTTTCGATCCAAAAATTTTTTATAGGAAAATTTTTTTATAAAAATATTTTTCTTTGTTAAATTGTTCGATACAAATTACATTTTATAGAAAATTTTTCGAAAAAAATATTTTTTTTGTAAAAATTTTCGATTAAAATATTTTTATATCAAAAGAATTTTCAAATTTTCTATAGAACAATTTTTGATAAAAAAAATTTTCTATAGAACAATTTTGGATAAAAAAAAATTCTATATAAAAATTTCTTTGATAAAAAAAATTTCCACAGAAACATATATTTATGTTTTTCGATTTGTACAAAAAAAAAAATTATACACTGCGTTTCACTTGAATAGAACACCGTACCCATTGAAGTTATCAACGTTATATCCTTGCAAATAGTTACATACTCGAGGTGTGCAACTTGGGTCCACACTTAAGCCCACAGTGATACATATACGTCCCTAAACATTGCTCTTCATTGTACTCGGAGGATCTTAACCCTCTCCGACTGACGTGTAGTCTAGCAAACGGATCTTGGAAGATATAAGCCTTATAAATCGTGTCTGTTAATCTAGTCTCTGGAAGCCATAATCCATCGAAATATTTTTTGTATTATATTAATTGCTATCAATATATACGGTGTGCTATTCAAGTGAAGCGAAGTATATTATACATAGACTTTTCCTTATCATTGCGAATATTGTTATCAAATGCATAAATAAAAAAACACTTGTATGCCAAACCTAGCAAGCCCACATAACTCTTGTTCGTCTACAAAGCCGGGATTGCCATCGGCAGATATAAAGGGTCGTTTATTAAGTGCTTCCATTCTTAAAATTTAAATAAAAAACAATTGACAAATTCACTGGGTAAACATCTGGAATTCAAAAATTGTCATGGCTTTGCCACCTTTATCAAAGGTGTCAAATTTCTCTCTTAAATCGGTTTTCGCAAACACAACACAAATTTTGTTAAAAACCATAATATTATTTAAAATTGGTTTTTTCAGATAGGTTTCATATAGGTAACTTTAACCTATTGAGAGACCCTTTGTCTATATCTATATAAATTTAGGTTTTTCTAATTTATATACATATTTATATATTTATGTAATACATTTGTATATATTACCAATTCAGTAGTATCGACGTCATAATTATGCTTAACTCTGAGGCAATCGATTATATTATTGAGAATTTTAATTATTATAACCCAACAAACAACATATAAGAATGGTAAAGTTCGAAAAGTTCACGTCTCCATTTTTTTAACATATATATATACATCATATATGTATATATATATGTTAAAAAAAAAATTACCAACGACAAATTTTCATCAAAATTTTACGAAAGACATATTTCGATCAAAATTTTACCAAATACATGTTTTGATCAAAAATTATTAAAGACATATTTCGATCAAAATTTTACCAAATATAAATTTTGATCAAAATTTTACTAAAGACAAATTTTGCTTAAAATTTTCACTAAAGACAAATTTTGATCAAAATTTTTTCTAAAGACAAAATTTTGATCAAAATTTGTCTTTAGTAAAAATTTTGATAAAAATTTGTCTTTAGTAAAAATTTTGATCAAAATTTGTCTTTCGTAAAAATTTTGATCAATATTTGTCTTTAGTAAAAATTTTGATCAAAAATTGTCTTTAGTAAAAATTTTGAACAAAATTTGTCTTAAGTAAAAATTTTGATCAAAATTTTTACTAAAGACAAATTTTTATCAAAATTTTTACTAAAGACAAATTTTGATCAAAATTTTTACTAAAGACAAATTTTGATCAAAATTTTTACTAAAGACAAATTTTGATCAAAATTTTTTCTAAAGACAAATTTTGATCAAAATTTTAGCTAAAGACAAATTTTGACCAAAATCTTTACTAAAGACAAATTTTGACTAAAATTTTTATTAAAGACAAATTTTGATCAAAATTTTTACTAAAGACAAATTTTGCTTAAAATTTTCACTAAAGACAAATTTTGATCAAAATTTTTTCTAAAGACAAATTTTGATCAAAATTTTTACTAAAGACAAATTTTGATCAAAATTTTTACTAAAGACAAATTTTGATCAAAATTTTTACTAAAGACAAATTTTGATCAAAATTTTTACTAAAGACAAATTTTGATCAAAATTTTTACTAAAGACAATTTTTGATCAAAATTTTTACTAAAGACAAATTTTGATCAAAATTTTTACTAAAGACAAATTTTGATCAAAATTTTTACCAAAGACAAATTTTGATCAAAATTTTTACTAAAGACAAATTTTGACTAAAATTTTTACTAAAGACAAATTTTGATCAAAATTTTTATTTAAGACAAATTTTGATCAAAATTTTTAGGAAAGACAAATTTTGATCAAAATTTTTACTAAAGACAAATTTTGATCACAATTTTTACTAAAGACAAATTTTGATCAAAATTTTTACTAAAGACAAATTTTGATCAAAATTTTTACTTAAGACAAATTTTGATCAAAACTTTTGCTAAAGACATTTTTTGATCAAAATTTTTACTAAAGACAAATTTCGATCAAAATTTTTACTAAAGACAAATTTTTATCAAAATTTTTACTAAAGACAAATTTTGATCAAAATTTTTACGAAAGACAAATTTTGATCAAAATTTTTACTAAAGACAATTTTTGATCAAAATTTTTACTAAAGACAATTTTTGATCAAAATTTTTACTAAAGACAAATTTTGATCCAAATTTTTACTAAAGACAATTTTTGATCAAAATTTTTTCAAAAGACAAGTTTTGATCAAAATTTTTACTAAAGACAAATTTTGATCAAAATATTTACTTAAGACAAATTTTGATCAAAATTTTTACCAAAGACAAATTTTGATCAAAATTTTTGCTAAAGACAATTTTTGATCAAAATTTTTACTAAAGACAAATTTTGATCAAAATTTTTACGAAAAACAAATTTTGACTAAAATTTTTACTAAAGACAAATTTTGATCAAAATTTTTACTAAAGACAAATTTTGATAAAAATTTTTACTTAAGACAAATTTTGATCAAAATTTTTATTAAAGACAAATTTTTATCAAAATTTTTACGAAAGACAAATTTTGATCAAAATTTTTACTAAAGACAAATTTTTATCAAAATTTTTACTAAAGACAAATTTTGATCCAAATATTCTTCTTCTCCTGTTTCCTTGACTCCCAGTGGAGCATAGGGCCTCAAAATATTAACACAAAATTTGATCAAAATATTATTAAGAAAAAAGAAAAAAAATTTATTGAAATTTTTACTATAGACAGATTTTGATCAAAATTTTTTTCTAAATACAATTTTGCTCAAAATTTTTATTAAAAACATTTTTTTAAAGACAAGTCTTAAACCAAATTGTTACAAAAGACAATATTTGATCAAAATTTTTACAAAATACAATTTTTGTTAAAAATTTTTACTAGAGACTAGTTTAATCAAAATTTTACTAAAGATAAATTTTGATCAAAACTTTTACCAAAGACACCTATTGATCAAATTTTTTACCAAAGATAATTTTTGATCAAAATTCTACTAAAAACAAGTTTTGATCCAAATTTTTACTAAAGACAGATCAAATGTTTTATTAGAGATCAATTTTGTTCAAAATTTTACTTATGACAAATTTTTACTTATAAAAATGTCTGGTTCCAATTATGAAAAATTTTTACTTATGAAACTGTCTGTTTCTAATGTCTCCAAGTGGTCCCATGGGTACTACCTAGTCAATAGTTCACTAGTTTACTGGTGTATTTCCTATGACAAGCCTATATAAAATGTCAACAGAATATAAGATGAGCAGGGGTATATAAGGTCAGTAGTACTGGTGCCAAGGTCAATAGTGAGTCAATACTAATTCACTGTTGACATTTCCTACAGGGAATATAATAGTATTGATATATTTTAGTAACTTTGATTTCTAAAGAAGATTTTTAATAAAAGTTTATAAATTAATATGTTTTTTTTTCAAAAAGTGTTATAGTTGGTCAAGCCCGACCATACGATACCCTTCACCACTAAGGTCAAAGGTGTTCTTTTTCCTGTATAAAAACAAATTGATATTTGATAAATTTTGCCATCATACAAGCAATTTCTCAAAACTTATATATTTATAAGCTGTTTATCTGATTTGGACTTATATGAGAGCTAGGGTCATATGTGGACCGATTATGTCGAAATTTGGCAAGTTGGTTACAGTTGATTTACAAAAATCATGCATGCAAAAAATAAACTTAAAATTTTCAGATTTACGAGCTTTTTAGTGATTTTTGTCTCATTTAGTGCGTTTTGATAGAAGAGTTTGTATGGGAGCTATGGTCAAATCTGAGCCGATTTCAACGAAATTTGGTATATTGATTTTGGTTTATATAAGAAGTATTTTTTTTTTTAAATTTCATGAGAAAATATTAATATTTGTGGCCAAAATATCAATTCCGGGAAGTGGAAACTATGGGAGGTACCATAAATAATGGACCGATTTTGACGAATTTTTATATCCATGGTCCCACTGGTCAAATAATTATCTGTTACCCTTCACCACTATGCGTGGAAAGGGTATTATAAGTTTGTGCTGATGTATGTAACGCAAAGAAATATTTGTCTTAGTATACCAATAGGCTTAGAATCACTTTCCGAGTCGATTAAGCGATGTCAGCCCGTCCGTCCATCCGTCTAGCTGGACGGCTGGCTGTCTGGACCCCCATGAAAACGATGTTATCAAAGTACAGGTCGCAATTCTAAAGATATTTTGATGAAATTCGGCACAGATAATTTTTTTGACCATGGCTATTGAAATTTGTCAAAATCGGTCCAGTATTTATGGTACCTCTCATAGGTCCCATTTCCCGGAATTGATATATTGGCCACAAATATCAATATTTTATTTCGTTAAAATCGGTCCACATTTGACCATAGCTCCCATACAAACTCTTTTGTCAAAACGCGTGCACTAAAAGAGACACAAAATCACTAAAACGCTCATAAATCTGAAGATAAAGAGAATTTGAGTTTATTTTTTTCATACATAATTTTTGTAAAAACCTAAATCAATTTGCCATATTTCGAGATAATCGGTCCACATTTTACTCTGGCTTTCATATAAGTCCAAATGACGGATACTACTTAAATATATAAGTTTTGGGAAAATGTTTGTATGATGGAAAAATTTAGCAAATATTTGTCTTTATGCAGGAAAAAGAACACCTTTGACCTTAACGGTGAACGGTATCGTATGGTAGGGCTTGACCGACTATAGCACTTTTATACTTGTTTTTGAAAGGAATGAGTTTTATTTAACATAATGCAACTACAAATTTTGTTCGAAACACTCTTTGTATGTATATAACGTTTTTCTTGTTTCGATTTGGTTTTGCTTATTTTTTTTTTGCTGGGATATTTTTTCTTCAAATGCATTAAGTTACATTATTTTCCAACATTAGATTTCGCTTCAAAAATAATTAGCATTTCGTATCAGACAGTTTATCTTAAGAGCAAATATAAAATGGAAATATTTATGAGGATTTTTTTAATAATTTCGATAGTTTCTCTAACAATTCAATCTAATATATACTTTATTGATGATGAACCAAAGGTATTTAATTATGTTCAATCTAAATAATTGTTGATCAAAAATTTAAGATCTTTTTTAAGGGCAAAGACAATATAAAAAAAGATATTGCACTATATACATTTTTTTCTGTCAAATGTGGATAAAGAACAATAAAAGACATATAAACGCACAAACAAAGATACATTTTATGAGCACGTGTGTGTGCCTTAGTTTTCTCTCATTAAATAATCGTCTCCATTAGTTTTTGTTTATGGGACTTTTCAAAACGACTATATGGCAAATTAATGTATGGAAGTGCAATGTCTTTATTTGAAAAAGGGTTTTTTTCAAAATCAATTTTTTTTTAATTTAAAATTTACTTAATAACTTCCAGTACACTTGGTATGATGCCTTAACGAAATGCAGCAGCAAAAATATGAGTCTGGTCACAATTGAAACGAGTCAAAAATCGGATGAATTAAAAAATACATTAAAAAAATCATTACCAAAATTTAAGCCTCTATGGATTGGTGGAGTCTACAATCAAATAAATAGCGAATTTATTTGGATTTCAAATGGCAAGACGTTAACATACGCCAATTGGAAATCTGGTGAACCAAAGGTTTCAAAAGAAGACGACTTTTGTCTACTTGTCGGGAATAACGACAATAACGAATGGAGTGGAAAGCATTGTTTCTTTCATTTCGGCGTTGTCTGTGAGTACAGTGAGAATTATCTTAGGCAAAAAGAGTTACAAAAAAAATTCCGAAAAGAAATGGAATCACAAAAGCAATTACAGGAGAAATTAAATGAGGAACTGCAAAAGGAAATAAAACTTCAAAGGGATTTGGAAGCCTCAAAATCATTGGAATCGCGATTAAAAACTGAATTGCAAGAGGAATTGGTAAAAAAACAAAAACTCCAGGAAGAATTGGAAGGCAGTAAACTGGCTTCGAAATTACTGGAATCTCAATTCAAAAATAAACTGGAAGAAAAACTAGCAAAAGAAGAAAAACTTCGAAAAGAATTGGAAGACGGCAAACTTGCTTCGAAATTATTGGAATCACAATTAAAAAATGAATTCCAAAAAAAATTGCAAGAAGAACTATCAAAAAAACAAAAACTCCAGGAAGAATTGGAAGGCAGTAAACTGGCTTCGAAATTACTGGAATCTCAATTCAAAAATAAACTGGAAGAGGAATTGGCAAAAGAACAAAAACTTCAACAGGAATTGCAAGAGAGTAAACTAGCTTCAAAATCCTTGGAATCACAATTAAAAAATCAGTTGCAAGAGGAATTGGTACAAAAACAAAAACTCCAGGAAAAGTTGGAAGGCAGTAAACTAGCTTCGAAATCATTGGAAACACAACTGAAAAATAAATTGCAAGAGGAACTAGCAAAAGAAGAAAAACTTCGAAAAGAATTGGAAGACAGCAAAATTGCTTCGAAATTGGTGGAATCGCATTTAAAAAATGAATTCCAAAAAAAATTGCAAGAAGAGTTATCAACAAAACAAAAACTCCAGGAAGAATTGGAAAGCAACAAACTTGCTTCGAAAACATTGGAATCGCAATTGAAAAATAAATTACAAGAGGAATTGGCAAAAGCACAAAAACTTCAACAGGAATTGCAAGAAAGTAAAGTAGCTTCAAAATTATTAGAATCACAATTAAAAAATCAGTTGCAAGAGAAATTGGTACAAAATCAAAAATTCCAGGAAGAGTTGGAAGGCAGTAAACTAGCTTCGAAGTCGCTGGAATCACAACTGAAAAATAAATTGCAAGAAGAACTAGCAAAAGAAGAAAAACTTCAAAAAGAATTGGAAGACAGCAAACTTGCTTCGAAATTGTTGGAATCGCATTTAAAAAAAGAATTTCAAGAAAAATTGCAAGAAGAATTGTCAAAAAAACAAAAACTCCAGGAAGAATTGCAAGGCAACAAACTTGCTTCGAAAACATTGGAATCGCAATTGAAAAATAAATTACAAGAGGAATTGGCAAAAGCACAAAAACTTCAAGAGGAACTGGATAATAATAAAATTATAATGGAATCTTTAAAGGGCTACAATAATCTTAAGAGCTTTAATGATACAACAAGGACACCGCGCAAAATTATAGTAGTTAATATTAATCCAAATCACTTATAGTACAACCAAATTGCGATATTGCGTTTTAATAAAAATTTATTAAAATTTATCAAACACATCAAACATTATTAAAGTTGTGTCCCCGTACGACAAAGAAGCTACACAAACCAGTCCAAAGTTATATACAACTCACCGAAATAGTACCGGTACTCAATAATAATTCTATCGAAAATTTTTCTATAGAAAAATAATTTTATCGAAAATTTTTCTATAGAAAAATATTTTTATCGAAAATTTTTCTATAGAAAAATATTTTTATCGAAAATTTTTCTATAGAAAAATATTTTTATCGAAAATTTTTCTATAGAAAAATATTTTTATCGAAAATTTTTCTATAGAAAAATATTTTTATCGAAAATTTTTCTATAGAAAAATATTTTTATCGAAAATTTTTCTATAGAAAAATATTTTTATCGAAAATTTTTCTATAGAAAAATATTTCTATCGCAAATTTTTCTATAGAAAAATATTTCTATCGAAAATTTTTTTTTATAGAAAAATATTTCTATCGAAAATTTTTCTATAGAAAAGTATTTCTATCGAAAATTTTTCTATAGAAAAATATTTCTATCGAAAATTTTTCTATAGAAAAATATTTCTATCGAAAATTTTTCTATAGAAAAATATTTCTATCGAAAATATTTCTATCGAAAATTTTTCTATAGAAAAATATTTCTATCGAAAATTTTTCTATAGAAAAATATTTCTATCGAAAATTTTTCTATAGAAAAATATTTCTATCGAAAATTTTTCTATAGAAAAATATTTCTATCGAAAATTTTTCTATAGAAAAATATTTCTATCGAAAATTTTTCTATAGAAAAATATTTCTATCGAAAATTTTTCTATAGAAAAATATTTCTATCGAAAATTTTTCTATAGAAAAATATTTCTATCGAAAATTTTTCTATAGAAAAATATTTCTATCGAAAATTTTTCTATAGAAAAATATTTCTATCGAAAATTTTTCTATAGAAAAATATTTCTATCGAAAATTTTTCTATAGAAAAATATTTCTATCGAAAATTTTTCTATAGAAAAATATTTCTATCGAAAATTTTTCTATAGAAAAATATTTCTATCGAAAATTTTTCTGTAGAAAAATATTTCTATCGAAAATTTTTCTATAGAAAAATATTTCTATCGAAAATTTTTCTATAGAAAAATATTTCTATCGAAAATTTTTCTATAGAAAAATATTTCTATCGAAAATTTTTGTATAGAAAAATATCTCTATCGAAAATTTTTTGATAGAAAAATATTTCTATCGAAAATTTTTTTTTATAGAAAAATATTTCTATCGAAAAATTTTTTCTATAGAAAAATATTTCAATCGAAAATTTTTTCTATAGAAAAATATTTCTATCGAAAATTTTTTTCTATAGAAAAATATTTCTATCGAAAATTTTTTTCTATAGAAAAATATTTCTATCGAAAATTTTTTTCTATAGAAAAATATCTCTAACGAAAATTTTTTTCTATAGAAAAATATTTCTATCGAAAATTTTTCTATAGAAAAATATTTCTATCGAAAATTTTTCTATAGAAAAATATTTCTATCGAAAATTTTTCTATAGAAAAATATTTCTATCGAAAATTTTTCTATAGAAAAATATTTCTATCGAAAATTTTTCTATAGAAAAATATTTCTATCGAAAATTTTTCTATAGAAAAATATTTCTATCGAAAATTTTTCTATAGAAAAATATTTCTATCGAAAATTTTTCTATAGAAAAATATTTCTATCGAAAATTTTTCTATAGAAAAATATTTCTATCGAAAATTTTTCTATAGAAAAATATTTCTATCGAAAATTTTTCTATAGAAAAATATTTCTATCGAAAATTTTTCTATAGAAAAATATTTCTATCGAAAATTTTTCTATAGAAAAATATTTCTATCGAAAATTTTTCTATAGAAAAATATTTCTATCGAAAATTTTTCTATAGAAAAATATTTCTATCGAAAATTTTTCTATAGAAAAATATTTCTATCGAAAATTTTTCTATAGAAAAATATTTCTATCGAAAATTTTTCTATAGAAAAATATTTCTATCGAAAATTTTTCTATAGAAAAATATTTCTATCGAAAATTTTTCTATAGAAAAATATTTCTATCGAAAATTTTTCTATAGAAAAATATTTCTATCGAAAATTTTTCTATAGAAAAATATTTCTATCGAAAATTTTTCTATAGAAAAATATTTCTATCGAAAATTTTTCTATAGAAAAATATTTCTATCGAAAATTTTTCTATAGAAAAATATTTCTATCGAAAATTTTTCTATAGAAAAATATTTCTATCGAAAATTTTTCTATAGAAAAATATTTCTATCGAAAATTTTTCTATAGAAAAATATTTCTATCGAAAATTTTTTTCTATAAAAAATTTTTCTATCGAAAATTTTTTTCTATAGAAAAATATTTCTATCGAATTTTTTTTTCTATAGAAAAATATTTCTATCGAAAATTTTTTTCTATAGAAAAATATTTCTATCGAAAATTTTTTTCTATAGAAAAATATTTCTATCGAAAATTTTTTTCTATAGAAAAATATTTCTATCGAAAATTTTTTTCTATAGAAAAATATTTCTATCGAAAATTATTTTCTATAGAAAAATATTTCTATCGAAAAATTTTTTTTTTTTTCTAAAAATAACAAATTAGTCGGGATGTAAATATTATTCAAAAAAGAAGTGTATTTGCATTTGATCCCAAAACCTGTTACATTTATTTATTAATGTAATAGATCAATTTATTGATAAAAAGCCAAAAATTGTTTGCGGAGAAACCAAATTCCTCGACGCGTTGGTTTCTCCGCAAACATTTTTTGGCTTTTTATCAATAAATTGATCTGTTACATTAATAAATAAATGTAACAGGTTTGGGATCAAATGCAAATACACTTCTTTTTAAAAATTTTTTTCTATAGAAAAATATTTCTATCGAAAATTTTTTTCTATAGAAAAATATTTCTATCGAAAAATATTTCTATCGAAAATTTTTGTACAGAAAAATATTTCTATCGAAAATTTTTCTATAGAAAAATATTTCTATCGAAAATTTTTCTATAGAAAAATATTTCTATCGAAAATTTTTCTATAGAAAAATATTTCTATCGAAAATTTTTCTATAGAAAAATATTTCTATCGAAAATTTTTCTATAGAAAAATTTTCGATAGAAAATTTTTCTATAGAAAAATATTTCTATCGAAAATTTTTCTATAGAAAAATATTTCTATCGAAAATTTTTCGATAGAAAAATATTTGTATCGAAAATTTTTTTTTATAGAAAAATATTTCTATCGAAAAATTTTTTCTATAGAAAAATATTTCTATCGAAAATTTTTCTATAGAAAAATATTTCTATCGAAAATTTTTCTATAGAAAAATATTTCTATCGAAAATTTTTCTATCGAAATTTTTTTATATAGAAAAATATTTCTATCGAAAATTTTTTTCTATAGAAAAATATTTCTGTCGAAATTTTTTTCTATAGAAAAATATTTCTATCGAAATTTTTTTTCTATAGAAAAATATTTCTATCGAAAATTTTTTGCTATAGAAAAATATTTCTATCGAAAATTATTTTCTATAGAAAAATATTTCTATCGAAAATTTTTTTCTATAGAAAAATATTTCTATCGAAAATTTTTTTCTATAGAAAAATATTTCTATCGAAAAATATTTCTATCGAAAGTTTTTGTACAGAAAAATATTTCTATCGAAAATTTTTCGATAGAAAAATATTTCTATCGAAAAGTTCTCTATAGAAAAATATTTCTATTGTATTGATAAAGGGTATTTTAGATTCGAATACAGCACTCCAACTTGTTGAAATTTCAATGTGTTTTTTATTTATTTTTTTTATCGATTAAAGTATATTTTTTTATAAATTATTTGCTCAAAATTCGTTAGAATTAAAATTTTTGCTGATAAAATAACATAAACAAATTCTAGTTTTATCAAACTTTAGAAAGAAAAAACTTAACTTGGTTTGCCCAGAGCTAAAGGGGATTTACTAAATTTAGAAATAAAACCACAAAAATGTAAGTTTCGATAACTTAAATCTGAATATGTATAAATATTTCTTAACAAAAGTATTTCTTAATTTAGTCTCCAAAATTAAGTGAAACAAATAAAATGTCGAAATCTTTTAAGGGGATTTGTATAATTCTATTTATAATTGCAAAATTTTATACCATTAACGGCAATGAAAATATATTTACATCGGATCAGAATAACGTTTATTATATAGAAAGCGAGCAAAAGGTAAGATCTTAGAATAAATATAAAAAAATAAATATTTTAATATCAAATATTTTCCAGTTCACTTGGTATGATGCTTTGGCTAAATGTGCTCACATGAACATGAGTCTGGTGACCATCGACACCAAACACAAGTCTCAGGATATTACTTCCCTGTTAACATATATTTTTGGCAAAAGAATTCCCCTATGGATAGGAGGCGTTGTTAACGGTGCAAATCCTAGGCAATTTGTTTGGATTGCCACTGGAAAGAAATTCATTTACACCAATTGGGGAAGTGGTCAACCCGATTTTGCAGGCAATAATGAATATTGCGCTCAAACTGGCTGGACTGATAAAATGGAATGGAATGATCACGTTTGCTCTAATTTATATGGTTATATGTGCGAATACAGCCGATATCATGTTTGCGAAAAAGAATTGCAAATGCGACGACAAGAGGATGTGAACCAGCAGCAGCAAATGGAGTTGAAAAAGATGATGGGAGAGGTTTTGAAGAATGGTGAAAGCAAAACTTTTCGGGATATAATTTTCAATATTAATCAGAATCAAAAGTGATGTTAAAAAATGTTTGTAATTAAAAATTATTTGTGTTGGCGAACGAAACTACCCAAACCAGCCCGAAGTTACCCAAAACTCAGCCAATTGTGTTCCTGTACTCTGTTTTGGTTTGAGTCTTTACTAAATGGAGAGAGTAATTTCATTTCCTTTCTTACTCAAACTACACAGACTAAAGTGGGGTTAATATAACTCAAGCGGCTGACGATTGAGCGCAATTTACATGTGTTTTGTTATTGTAACAAAAACAAAATACATGTAAATTTCACTCAATCGTCAGTCGCTTGAGTTATATAAACCCCACATTAAATTTCGAAAAAAATTTAGAAAATTTTTATTTTAAAATTAAATAAATCAAAACCAAAATGTTTTAACAGTTTCAAAAATATTTGTTTAAATATCTTACAAGATTTTTAATTTCTGGTCTTTTGTGTTTCCGTACTTTTAGGTTAATTTTGTTATTTGAGAGAGTAATTTCATAATTACTCTCATTTGGCCGAACTTACCCAGAAAGTAAAGAAGCAGACCTATAACATTGTTGCTAAGCAACACATGTAAAGAGTGTTCTAAAAAAAATATGCATTTACTATTTTAGACAAAATTTATCCATAGTGCAAGAAATAATTTATTTTTTGATCAAGTTAGTTTCTATAGATATTTCAGATACTATTATTTTAGAAATTATTAATTTTCAATAGTTATTTCAATCACAATGGACTGCGAAAAAAAGTTCGTGAAAATATAATTAAAACTTTTCAAAAAAATCCGTCATGGACTTTTAAAAAAATAGCTAAAAATTTGAAAGTTGACCCTCGAACGGTTTCTAATGCCATCAGACGGTATAAGGAAAACCTGAACATTGAAAGAAAACCTGGATCAGGGAGGAAAAAAGGTCCTACAGATATTGGTAAGGCAAAAGAAGTCGAGCGACTCTTTCGAAGAGCGCCTAACACTTCTTTAAGAAAAGCAGCTCGTACGGTGAAATGTTCTACGAATTTTGCACATAGAGTCAAAGCTTATGCTGGACTGAAGACATACAAAGTCCAAAAGGTTCCAGATCGCAATGCAATAAAGAACTTAGAAGCAAAAAAACGAGCGAAAAAATTGAAGTCTGATTTTATAAAAAAATACACCTGTTGTGTGATGGATGATGAAACATACGTACTGGCAGACTTTTCTCAACTTCCTGGTCAAGATTTTTATGTTGCTGATAAACGGGGCAATGTTCGACAAGAGTTTCGCACAAAACAACAAACAAAATTCCCTAAGAAGTTTCTCGTGTGGCAAGCTATTTGCAGTTGTGGCAAAAGAAGTAAAGTATTTGTGGCATCTGGCACAATAAACACAGAAATTTATATAAAGGAGTGCCTACAAAAACGGTTGTTACCCTTTTTAAGAGAGCACAGAGTGACTACATTTTTTTGGCCCGATTTGGCATCATGCCATTATGGAAAAAAGGCACTTGAGTGGTACTCAAAGAATAATGTCATTTTTGTACCACGAGAGGCAAATCCACCTAATTGTCCAGAACGGCCTGTGGAAAGGTATTGGGCTCTGGTAAAAAAGGAATTGAAGAACACAGGAAAGATTTCCAAGAACATGTCCGATTTTAAGCGCAGGTGGAACACATGCTCCAAAAAGGTATCAGAAGCAACTGTAAAATCTTTAATGGGAGGGTTTCCGAAAAAAGTCGATAATTTTGCAAAACCCGAGTACTAAGTAAACATTTTAATGCTAAATGATTTTGTATAATATGTCATTATATTTGCGTATTTTGTAGAGTTTTTATATTAAAAGGTTTTATTTTTATTTAAGAAAATCCAACTACAAATTTTATTTAGAGCACTCCTTTATCTTAAAAATATATTCAAATTTCTACAAGTACTTTATAAATAAGTACCAAGTGTTATTTTACCGAGTATTGAGTCCAATTTCTAAAGTGTACCAAATACGTTTCTTCTCATTAAATTTGACTAAAGAGCAAGTTAAATTTTGTTTCTATGTTTTTTTAGTTTAAAAGATATGACGCTGCTGTCTTTCCGCCTTTTTTACCACCTTATGCTTTTTGAATTTTGGATTTCACCATCATAGGTGGAAAGGGTATTATAAGTTTGTGCTGATGTATGTAACGCATAGAAATATTTGTTTTAGACTCACCTTTTAGTATACTAATAGACTCAGAATCACTTTCTGAATCGACTTAGCGATGCCAGTCCGCCCGTCGGGCTGGCTGGACTCCCATTTAAACCATGTAATCCAAGCACAGGTCGCTAAAACGCTGGTATATCTGAAGATACTTATAATTTGAGTTTACACATAATTTTTGTGTAAAAAGTGTAATCAATTGCCAAATTTCAAGATAATCGTTATACATTTGACACTAGCTCTTATATAAGTCTAAATGACGGAAACAGCTTAAATATATATGTAAGTCTTGAGAAAATGTTGTATGATGGCAATATTTAGTAAATATTTGTCTTTATATAGGAACAAGAACACCTTTGATCTTAGTGGTGAAGGGCATCGTCTGGTCGATCTTGACCAACTATAGCACTTTCTAAATTGTTTATTATGCTTTTAAATGGAAATCTAACGAAATTTTGGGATCACTAAACTTTTTCATAAAAAATCAAATTTTTCATATAAAATTGAATTTTGTCACAAAAAACTATTAATGGCTGTAACTTTTTTATTATGCGTTTAAATGGAAACCTAACGAAATTTTGGGATCACTAAAATTTTGTATAAAAAATCAAAATTTTTGCTATAAAATTGCATTTTTTAACAAAAAAAAAAAACTTTTAATTTCTGTAACTTTTTAATTATGCGTTTAAATGGAAATCTAACGAAATTTTGGGATTACTAAAATTTTTTATATAAAATTGCATTTTTTCACAAAAAAAAACTTTAAATGGTTGTAACTTTTTTATTATGCGTTTAAATGGAAATCTAATACAATTATGGAATCAAAATATTTCATATAAAATTTAATTTTTCACAAAAAAAATTTAAATGGCTGTAAATTTTTTATTATGCGTTTAAATGGAAATCTAACAAGATTTTGGGATAACTAAAATTTCTCATAAAAAATCAAAATTTTTCATATAAAATTGAATTTTTCCACAAAAATACTTTAAATAGCTGTAACTTTTTTATTTCCATTTAAATGGAAATCTAATGGAATTTTGGGATCATTATAATTTTTCTTAAAAAATCAAAATTTTTTATATAAAATTGCATATTTTTTTACAAAAAATCAATATTTTCATATAAAATTGAATTTTTTCACAAAAAAACGATATTTTAAGATCACTAAAATTTTTCATTGAAATTTAATTTTTTTAACAAAAGAAACTTTAAATGGCTGTTACTTTTATATTATGCGTTTAAATGGAAATCTAATGAAATTTAGAGATCACTAAAATTTTTCATAAAAAATCCAAATTTTTCATATAAATTTGAATTTTTTTCACAAAAAAAAAAAGTTAAATGGCTGTAATTTTTTATTATGCGTTTAAATGGAAATCTAATGACATTTTGGTATTAGAGGTAGTCTTACAATTTAAAACTGCTAGGATGTAGAAAAGTTGTTGGCTGGTTTCTTATAACTTTGGATCCTATCCTATTTATTATACCCTTCACCACCATAGGTGGAAAGGGTAGGCTTAGAATCACTTTCTGAGTCGATTTAGCGATGTCCGTCCATCCGTCTGGCTGGCTGGACCCCCATGTAAACCTTGTAATCAAACTACAGGTCGCAATTCTAAAGATAATTTGATGAAATTTGGCACAGATCATTTTTTTGATAATGGGACCATGGCTATTGAAATTCGTCAAAATCGGTTCATTATTTATGGTACCTCCCATAGGTCCCACTTCCCAGAATTGATATATTGGCCACAAATATCAATATTGTTTCATGAAATTGAAATCAAATACTGCTTATGTCAACTAAAATCACTGTACCAAAATCGTTAAAATCGGTCCACATTTGACCATAGCTCTTATACAAACTTTTCTTTAAAAACGCACTAAATGAGACAAAAATCACTAAAAAGCTCGTAAATCTGAAGATAATGGGAATTTTAAGTTTATTTTTTACATACATAATTTTTGTAACAACCTTGCCAAATTTCGAGATAATCGGTCCACATTTGACCCTAGCTCTCATATAAGTCCAAATGTCGGAAGCAGCTTAAATATAAAAGTTTTTAGAAAATGTTTGTATGATTTGTAAAATTTAGCAAATATTTGTCTTTATACAGAAAAAATAACACTTTTGACCTTAGTGGTGAAGGGTATCGTATGGTCGGGCTTGACCGACTATAGCACTTTCTTACTTGTTTTTCTAGAAATTTGAGAAAAATATTTTAACTATTTATTTTAAAATTTTACTTTAACTTAAGTTAACGAAGAAAAGTTCTGTTAACAAATGATAACAGCAGGTAAAACAGCAAATGCCTGAAATAACAATAAAATCCCAATAAAAACAATATTTCAATGATTTTGATGGAAAACCATAAGCATGAATGACGGCCATAAGAAAAAGTCAATTCCCAGACAATCGCCTATAAGGACATGAAGTGGGAAAAGCTGCGTGTAAAAAAACATGGAAAGGGGGTGTTTTTTTTAAATGAAAAATAAACACCGCAAAACACTCATATCACTTGAAGATTAATGGAAATTGAAAAATATGCATTTCAGGAACAATACAAAACAAATCATTTGATAGAATAAATTTTCTTTATTGTTAAACAATAAAATAAAATTTAAATAACAACAGCGGGAATCAAAAAAAACCCAATGGGGAGAATCAATATGATTTCGTATAAATTTTTTAAAATGATGGAAACTAAATTTCTTGACAACTGTACCCTTATATTGGTTTTATGAATAAAGTAGCTACTGAATAAGTGTAGAAATCTTGGTGGTCTGTCGAAGCGTAAAATACTTCATGTCATTATCACAACCATAACATTATTAGAAAACAGCGACAGAACAATAAACTTGGAGAAACGGAAAAATGATTGATATACGACCTAGTAAATAAAAAGTGCCCTGGTTGCTACTTTAATAATAAATTTAAATGTAATAAAATATGACGCATTATGCCTAAAACAACGTCCATCCATTGCATTGACACAACCATCATTGCTAGTATCATAAAAACAAGATATTTAAATTCAAATTTTAAATTTAAAACCGTTTTTTTTTTCTTTGTTTGAACGTCTGTCATCCTGAATGCCTGACTGTCATAAGATATTCCATTGATTCCTTTATTCATTTTTTTTATTTTACAATTAGCTTTCCTGTTGCTAGTTTTTTTTTTTCAGGCACAAGATGATGATAATGACATTGTAGAAGTTTTTTTTTTTGATTTCCCGTGGTGTTGCCAAGGTATTGAAAATTGATAAAGTGTCGTTGGACATTCAAAAGAGTGTGAGTTAATGTTTTTTAATATGTATGATTTTGTTTGTACTTTAAATAAAATAAAGAAGGCGATTTCAGCTTCGCTGAATCTTTTGTTGAAGCTTTTAATCTGTTGAAAGAAAAAAGACCACCATTGGAGTTTTTACTTTCTTTGCCTTAGAACTGCTTAAGAGGATACTCTAAACAGTATCCTGAATTACCAGCGGAATCTAAGGAAACGGAAACTGTTAATGACATCCGTTAAGTATTCAAAGTTTAAAATTAATTTTTATTAAAAAAAAATTGTAGAATTTTGAAGATATTAAATAAAACATTCTAATAAAAAACAAATAAGAAAGTGCTATAGTCGGTCATGCCCGACCATACGATAACCTTCACCACTAAGGTCAAATGTGTTCTTTTTCCTGTATAAAGACAAATATTTGCTAAATTTTGCCATCATACAAACATATTCTCAAAACTTATACATTTAAGCTGTTTACGTCATTTGGACTTATATGAGAGCTAGGGTCAAATGTGGACTGATTATCTCGAAATTTGGCAAATTGATTACTGTTGTTACAAAAATTATGTATGCAAAAAAATAAACTTAAAATTCTCTTCGGATTTACGAGCGTTTTAGTGAATTTTGTCCCATTTAGTGCGTTTTGAGAAAAGAGTTTGTATGGGAGCTATGGTCAAATGTGGACCGATTTCAACGAAATTTGGTACAGTGATTTAGGTTTACATAAGCAGAATTTCTTTTCAGTTTCATGAAAAAATATTGATTTTTGTGGCCAACATATCAATTCCGAAAAGTGGAACCTATGGGAGGTACCATAAATAATGGACCGAATTTCAATAGCCATGGACCGAATTTCAATAGCCATGGCACAGTGGTTTATGGACGCTTTTTTTTGGAAATAATTCTGTAACTTTTGAACGACTGGAGATATTTGAATGAAATTAGGCATGGTGATAGTCAAGGAGTATTCGAGTTGGTTTTTAAAAGCACTGGTCCATGAGGGGTCGGGAGAGTGATTGATGGACCTTCAAAGTTGGTCACCTCGGGTGTTCGACTTTTTTAAAAATTCGCCAAAAATCCATTTATGAATGGATTGAAAAGAAATTTTAAACTTAAGTTCTCCTTCAGAAGGTCTACAAAAAATAATTTTTTTAAGCTTTTTTTGATCTGGTGGACGCATCTGAAGATCAAAATTTTTTTAAGAATATTCATTAAAATTGTAACAAAATTCTAAATAATTTTTGTGCAAGTTGGTTATAGATATCTTCTTTCGTTTAAAAGTTAAAAATATTCAAAGTTGAAACTTAAAAAAAATTTCGCTTTTTTTTTGAGTTTTTCCCTAAAAGATAGCTATATTTTTTCAATAATAAAAAAATATTTTCTTAAGAAACATAAAAATATTTTTAAAGTTTTTAAAAGAAAACATAATGAGAATGCGTATGAAACAAATTTCTTGCTAATTGGACTTTTGGTCCTCGCACATGCCCTCTCCAAAAAATGCCAATTTGTAAAAAAAAATTTTGGTTTAAATAAAAATTTCTCAAAAGGCAAAGCACCGATTTAAAATATATAATAATGTCCATATTTTCTAATATATCTGTTATAGATTGGAAAAGTTTTTTCTGAAACGAGCTGCAAATAGAGTCAGTGTTGCCATTTTTGTAAAAAAAAATCATTTTTTGAAACCCTTTTTCCCGAGTTGGGAATTGGGGTATTTTTTAGTTAAAATTGGGAATTATTTTTAGTCTATTGCTTTTAAATCGTATTGGTCTACATGACTACAAATTTTCATTGTGATATCTTCATCTATGTCATTTCTACAAAATATCAAAAATTGAAATTATTTTCCTTCTAAAAGTAGAGAAATAATATTTTTTTGTTTTACGATACAAAGTGTAAAAATATTACCTCACTTAAAAAAGATTTTTAATTGGTGTTCATCTCCTGGACTTTCCCGATCCAATGATACTAAACACGTGTATTAAGCTTTAATACATAGCCTTTAAAAGCTCTGAAAACTTTGCCTCCCATAGCATTTTTAAGCTAAATATTGGAGTATTGGAGAGTAATGTGTGCAAATAAAGTTAATGGTGCACAGTGGTATTAACTCTGCAATTTCTAAACTAATGGGTGTTTTTTTAGAGGTATAGAACTTCGAATCGAAATAAAACACAAGAAAATCGTTTTAATGTCCATCAATTTGGCTTTATTGGAAGGATAATTTTATGCCATTAATGTTTAAATATGATTTCGGGCATGTGGCCGCCGCGGCTGGCTCGAATAAAGCCAATTCTACAGGTCCAATTTTCAACTACTTTTTCGAGCATATGGGGCCGTATGTTGGCAATAACGCCACGAATGTTGGCTTCCAAGTCCCCTAACGTTTCTGGTTTGTTGGCGTAGACGAGCGACTTCACATATCCCCAAAGAAAATAATCCAGTGGTGTCAAATCGCACGATCTTGATGGCCAATTGACAGGTCCATTCCGCGAAATTATGCGCTCATCGAATGTTTCCTTCAATAAATCAATTGTGACGTGCGCTGTGTGGCATGTAGCGCCGTCTTGTTGGAACCACAAATCATCCACATTCATGCCATCCAATTGGGGAACAAAATAGTCGGTTATCATGGCTCTATACCGGTCTCCATTTATGGTAACTGACTCTCCAGCATTATTTCGGAAGAAGTATGGCCCAATGACTCCACCAGCCCATAGAGCACACCAAACATTCAGTTTTTGTGGATGTAATGGCGTCTCAAGGGTCTCATGTGGATTCTCTTCACTCCAAATGCGGCAATTTTGCTTGTTGACGTAGCTATTCAACCAAAATGAGCCTCATCACTGAAAAAAATTTTGCGATGAAAATCAGCATCGAGATCAATCTCATTTTCGGCCCATACACCAAAATCACGACGCATTGCATGGTCTCGCGGCTTTAATTCTTGCACAAGCTGGATCTTGTAAGGTCGCAAGCCAAGATCTTTGCGCAAAATCTTCCATAAAGTTGATGCACAAAGCTCCAATTGCTGTACACGGTGGCGAATCGATTCATTCGGGTCCTCTTCAACACTTTGCTCTACAGCGGCAATTGTTTCTTCGGTGCGCACTGTTCGACGTCGCTGCGGATGCGTATTATCACATAGAGTAAACGTAGTGCGAAAACGATCCATGGTTAACCGAATTAATTGCTCTGATGGACGATTATGTCGACCATAAAATGGACGGAGCTTGCGGTAAACTTCGCGAACTGAACCATTATTTTCGAAATAAATTTGCACGATTTGCAATTGTTGTCCTTTTGTCAACCTGTTGATGATGAAATGGCAAACCAAACTAAATATTAATCACTTGACAGCTGACAAAATGGCCGCCAGTTAAAAAAGTGATGCCAACATAAAGTTCTATACCTCAATAAAAAACACCCGATACTAGAAGGATTTTGACACAATTTGGAAATTCAATAGAAGAGGTGTGAGGCTTTTAGATCAATGTTTAAGAACGTTCGAAAACCTCTTAAAAAATTAAGAAAAAAACATGCTTACTTTACTACCTTATCTCTTATAGTTTAAGAGATATAGCATTAAGTTCTTTAGAGAATTTAGTAAAAAACTTCGTTTAGAAAATTTCTATATCTTCAAAACTTAAGATTTTATTTAGTTTTTTTTTTCCTCTCCTGTAATGTAAGAAAAATATTAGTTAGGGCTTTTCTATAATAAAGTAACGATATACTATATGTAATTTTTTCAAAATTTCAAGATTTATGTCATTTCCGACTAAGGGCCTGATATGGGAGCTAGTGTCCGATTGTTATCAAATTTTGGTTATTGGTTTATATTTACAAAATATTTATCTGTGCAAAGTTTAAGCAATCAAATGCATTTATCTTTAGAGTTATTAACGTTTTTATGCATTTATGTGTATATAAATGTCTTTTGAGAATGTGTCTTGTATGAGAGGTATGGTCAACTATGGGTCGATTTCTATAAAATTAGGTACACTGATTAAGGTTATGATAAGCAATATTTGTGCTGAATATTATTAAAATACAGCTAAATTTGTGGCTGTAAAGAACCAAAAACTCTACTCCGGGAAGGCATTCCTATGAGAGGTACCCGAAATAGAAATCCGATTTCGCCCAAAAAGTATAGGGATCATCCTTGGACCAAAATATGAGCCTGTGCCAAATTTCATCTAATTATCTTTAAAGCTACGACCTGTAGAATGATAACAAGCTTATCCGGTTATCCATGTATAACCAGCCAGTCAGCCAGCCAGCCGGACGGACATCGTTAAAACAACTCAGAAAGTGATTCTTAGTCGATTGGTTTACTAAAAGGTGGGTCTCAGACCAATATTTCTATGCGTTACAAAAATCAGCACAAAACCAATATACCCTTTCCATCTATGGTGGTGAAGGATATAAAGATGCGTGTTTTTGAGTTTTGCCCAAACTCATCCTCCATCGGTTTAATTTTTGCAAACAAATGATATTTTTTTCAGGCTCATATCTTGCAAACCGTTCGGAATTTTGATTCACTCTTTGAGGCAAAGTTGTAGCTTTTGTAACAAAGAACAGAAATTGTGGACATTTGAATAATAACAAGTAAGAGTGTTATATTCGGCTGTGCCGAATCTTATATACCCACCATTAAGTTGTGTTAAATTTAGAAATATCTCTCATATATCTAAGGGGGTGCAGCTAATTCAAAATGTGGCCCAGATTCGAAAAAAGTTGCTACGGTAGTTGATATTGTTGGTAAAATATTTGGACTAAATTCGGTTGCAGGAGCTTTATAGTTCAACATTTAAAAGTATCTAAGTGGTTTCCCTAGTATTTATTTTGAACAAAATTCGGTATCGTAACCTGGTATGGTTTTACATTAATAAGTTGTTGAATGCTTTTCGTTCAGCTCAATATTTAGTTAGGATAAACATGGTGATGTTAATACTACAGGTCCATATATTTTGTTAGAAGTTCCTAATACATCCACCGTACATAAAGTCTGGACATTGGTGCAATCTTAATGTACTGCTTGTATCTCCGAATCTTTTTGATTGCAGATATTAAAAGATATATGTATATGAGAATTATAGCCAAATGTTCTAATGCTTCTAATTTAATAGATTTTAACTGGCCTTTGCTACATTTTTTTGGTTTTCGGGAGTGTTTTTTCATTGAAAGCTAAAGTCAAATATTGACCGATCCCTATAAAATTTGATATACTGGCCAATAGTTGGATAAAACTTCTCTATTATAAATTTAGTCGTCATAGCTACACTCAGAATATTACACAGCACTACAAAATAAAAAAAATTTCATGTGCTCTTAAAACCACTATACAATTTTGATGTATCATGACTACCTTTGTACAAAAATGGTAAAATTTTTAAATTCTATGGCAAGATTTTTTTTTTAATTTTTTTTTTTTAATTGCAATTTTATTTAGACGTTTCTTCAAATAATTAATAATAACTCAAAAACTACTAGTCCGATATTATTAAAATAAAATCAGAAAAATTAAGATTTACATAGCCTTTAATTCGTCTATATATCGCGTTTCAATCGGATCAATAGTATCGGAGTTATAATAAAAAACTTAAGAAAAAAATATATTTTTTATGTAAAAATGGCAAAAATATTCGTTTTAAAAAAATCATGAAAAATCGAAAACGGCAAAAAACTTCCAGATTTATTATTTTATCGCACAGCGACATATAATAGCAACAAAATGAGATATCGACCTTAAAAATCGATTGATTTTTTTCGAATTTATTCACAATTTAGTGAATTCGCTCATTTTCGCAAAATTTTAGTTTTTTGCTTGATATACGCATTATAGCGGGTTTTCAAATGTATGAAAAAAATAAATTTTCCAATTTCAAGGGTTGCATGTCGGATTACTGTGAGATTTGGTGAGAAACTTCCACCCACAAAATTTTAATCGAATTGGACAACGTTAACACACAGCGCATAGGCCCCAAATCTGAAAAGTAGCGTTTAAATCGAAAAAAATTGACAAATTTTCAGTTTTTGCAAAATTAAAGCTATTTATTCCCCCTTTTGCAAAAAAGTCGATCCTGGTCCTTAGGGCAAACACAATGAGATTTCCAATAAGCTACATATCTTTTAAATCGGTCAAACAGTTTTCGAGTTACTACAATTTGCAGTGGCCATTCCTTGTCCTTGAGGACTTGCCGAAGGCAATTGACCAAAAAATGTGACTAAGTCAAATCGATGGAATAGATCAAAAATGAGTTATCATTAATCGATGGAATAGATCAAAATAGAATTTAAAAATTTTACCATTTTTGTACTAAGGTAGCCATGATACATCAAATGTATATAGTGGTTACTCGAGCACATTTTTGCTGTTGACCTGTGCTATGTAAGTAAAGGTAATTTAAAACAAGTAAGAAAGCGCTATAGTCGGTCAAGCCGACCATACGATACCCTTCACCACTAAGGTCAAAGGTGTTATTTTTCCTATATAAAGACAAATATTTGCTAAATTTTGCCATCATACAAACATTTTCTCAAAGCTTATATATTCAACCTGTTTCCGTCATTTGCACTTATATGAGAGCTAGAGTCAAATGTGGACCGATTATCTCGAAAGTTGACTACAGTTGTTACAAAAATTATGTATGCAAAAAATAAACTCAAAATTTTTATTATCTTTAGATTTACGAGCGTTTTAGTGATTTTTTGTCTCATTTAGTGCGTTTTTAAAGAAGAGTTTGTATGGGAGCTATGGTCAAATGTGAACCGATTTCAACGAAATTTGATACAGTGATTTAAGTTTACATAAGCAGTATCTGTTTTAAATTTCATGAAAAAATATTGATATTTGTGGCCAATATATCAATTCCGGGAAGTGGAACCTATGGGAGGTACCATAAATAATAGACCGATTTTGACCAATTTCAATAGCCATGGTCCCATTGTCAAAAAAATTATCTATGCCAAATTTCATCAAATTATCTTCAGAATTGCGACCTGTAGTTTGATTACAAGGTTTACATGGGGGTCCAGCCAGCCAGCCAGCCGTCCAGCCGTCCAGCCAGCCAGCCGTCCAGCCAGCCAGACGGACGGACATCGCTGAATCGACTCAGAAAGTGATTCTAAGCCTATTGGTATGCTAAAAGGTGGGTCTAAGACAAATATTTCTATGCGTTACAAACATCAGCACAAACTTATAATACCCTTTCCACCTATGGTGGTGAAGGGTATAATGAGTGAATATTCATTTAAAAACCGGTCAACTGATTTTTCATTCAAATTCAATAAATATATCATTCAAACTAACAAATATGTAAACTACATTTTCAGTTTTAACAAGAGTGGTATATTGGGCTTAGCCGAATCTTGGATACCCTTCACCAATGGTGCTCCAAAAGTAAAGTACAAAATCGTAAAAATATATTGATAATTATATAGTTTCTCATTACTGACTTAGTTGAGCCCCACACAAATGATTGATATGTATATTAATTTTCTTTTGTTCATACTAAATGTAATTATTCCTAGCAATATTTAGCTATGTCGGAAAACGGAAATCTTTTTGATGGCGTCATCATCTAGAATAGTTATGGACAGGTAGAGAATGCTTCTTTAAGCCAGCCAGTAGCTTCGATATACATATGTGTCTATTTTATGAACACTTAAAAAAAGAATGTAGATGCCCATAGATTTGCAAAAGCACATCGATTTGATGAAGATTAAGTATTCTGGCATGCAACCCAAAAACACAGTGCCCAGCGAGGGTTGTGTACTTTAATTATCCAACTAGTAAAAGTTCTTGATTAGTTATGTAAAACTTTGAAGTTAGCGGACTGATTTAGGTCAAAGCTTTAACAATGATTGTCAATGTAAACAAGCCTTAGAATTATAGGGTATAAACTCTAAGTTTTAGATACATACGTGAAATATATAGCTTTTAAATGGAATTAAGATAAATACTTCATCAATAATAATGTATTGTTCTTTCGATCTGTCCGATGGATGTGTGGAAAGTTTTGCTCTAGTTCTTTGTGCATTAAAGTGATTGCCGGTCGGGGTTATATGGGAGATTTCACTAAATGTGAACCGAGCTCGACCATTTTCAATACCGAACTTTTCAAGAGATCAGAAATACTTTTTGTCAAATTTTGTCCCTCTAGAAAGTTTATTTTAGGCGCTATCGCCCTGAATAACGATATTGTACAATGTCTTTATACTAAATGTCATCGTCGTATCTATTATAATTTGTCATTTATTAGCTACTAAGAAATTGCCTCAGGCGAAGTTATACGGAAGCAATTGTCAAACGTGAACGGATTTCTCCCAATTGCAATTAAATTTTCGTTGATATGTGAGATACATACATATGTTGGTTTTGAACGGATATCATGTACTCAGTTGCATTTTTGTACTTCCTAGGAAGATTACCTATAATTTGATATATAATACATTCTCAAATGTTATCATAATGTTTAAAAGTCAGGCACAAAATTAAGATAAATGCAGTGTGTCTTTTACACAAAATTTTAGGATATCGTCTCACCCTAAATTTCATCATTGTCCACCAAAACACCTGAAATATCGCTTAAACACTAAATTATATCTGCCACAAATTACCGAATGCATCAGAGTTTAGGTAATCCCCTGCGAAGTACGCTATTAAATTTTATCAAAATAAACATCTGAGATATCGACAAAACAGGAGCTCCGAAAACTTGACTACAAAAGAAACAAGCAAGAGTGGTATATTCGGCTTTGCCGAATCTTGGATACCCTTCAACAATGGTGTTGCAAAAGTACTTAATGTAATTCCTAGCAAAATTTGATTATACTAGTATTATATGCAAAGAGTCTTTAAAATTAAGAGTCGGAAAAAGAAAAGCTTTTCGGTGGCGTCATCATCTAAAATAGTTATGCACCCAAAGGTTAGGTTGGGCATTTGGCTGATGTCTAGGGAAGCTTCACTTGGGTTCTAAAGTGGTCCCTTTGTGAAAGATAATGATTACTAGACTACAAGTAGAGAATGCATATTTAAGCTTCGAATTAAAATAGACACATATTTTACGAACACTTAATAAAGTTCGATAGACCAGATAAACCATGCAGAAAATATGCTTCAAAATGTAGATGCCCTTACATTTGCAATAGCACATCGATTTGATGAAGTTTAAGTATTCTGGCATGCAACCCAAAAACGCTGTGCCCAGTGAGGGTTGTGCACTTTAATTCGTACGAATTATCCCACCAGTTTAAGTTCTTGATTAGTTATGTAAAACTCTGAAGTTAGCGGACTGATTTAGGTCAAAGCTTTAACAATGATAAGCCTTAAAATTATAGGGTATACACTCTTAGTTTTAGATACATACGTGAAATATATAGCTTTTGAATGAATGGATATCAGCTTTGTCGGAAAAGTTATTAAAGATTTACTTATTAATCTGAAGTTAGTTAATTAATTAAAATAAACACTTCACCAATAATATTTGGGATGTATTGTCCTTTCGATCTGTCCGATGGATGTTTGGAAAGTTTTGCTCAAGTCCTTGTGCAATTTTAATGTGATTTAATTTATCAGCATTAAATCGATTCCCGGTCGGGGTTATATGGGAGATTTCACTAAATGTGAATAGAGCTCTCCCATTTTCAATATCGAACTTTTCAAGAGATCAGAAATACTTTTGTCAAATGTTGTCCCTCTAGGAAGTTTATTTTAGGCGCAATGGCCCTGAATATTAATATTGTACAACGTCTTTATACTAAATGTCATCATCGTATCTTAGGCGAAGTTATACGGGATCAATTGTCAAACGTGAACGGATTTCTCCCAATTGCAATTAAAAAATTTAAATTTTCGTTGATATGTGAGATACTTACATACATATGTAGGTTTTGAACGGATATCATGTACTTAGCTGCATTTTTGTACTTCCTAGGAAGATTACCTATAATTTGATATATAATACATTCTCAAATGTTATCATAATGTTCAAAAGTCAGACACAAAATTAAGATTAATGCAGAGTGTCTGTCTGCTAAAATCAGATTTGTGGAGCTCCTGGATTTTACACAAAATTTTAGGATATTGTCCCACCCTGAATTTTATCATTGTCGATCAAAACACGCTAAATTATATCTACCACAAATTACCGAATGCATCAGGATTTAGGTAATCCCCTGCGAAGGACGCTATTAAATTTCATCAAAATAAACACCTGAGATATCGACAAAACAGGAGCTCCAAAAACTTGACTACAACAGAAAAAATTACAGACAGGTAGACGGACGGACAAAAAAGCAGACGGACGGACAAACAAACAGACCGACAGACAGACAAACAGACGGACGGACGGACTGAGGTTGCGAAATCGATACTCCTGACGATTCTGAGTTGATCGGTACAATTTGAATGGTATTCGTAATCAGATTTCTGGAGTTTATATATCAGATTTAGAAAATCCTCACACAAAGAACGATGTCAAATTTCATCACAATCGGTCCATAAACACCTGAGATATCGCTGAAACAATACTTACCAAATGTAAACAAAATTTCTTAGACACGTACTTTGGGCAATTTGCTGTACATCAAATGTAGTGTTATGGCGATATCTCAATTGATTATGGACCGCTTTTGATAAAATTTAATAACGTGCTTGGCGGGGGAATATCCTAAAATCTGATATAAAATTTATGTAGGTCCGTGCTAAAGGAGGATGGTTTTTCCTATTTCTGCATTTCATTTTTTCAACAAACATTCTCTAATGCGAACTTTGGGCAATTTGCGATACATCAAATTCATTGTTTTGGCGATATCTCAGTTGTTTATGGACCGATTTTGATAAAATTTTACAGAGTGCTTTGGGAAACTATTTCCTACAATCTGATATATAACATATTATCACATGTACACCAGGAGTATCTTTTTTCTCTTGTTATTTAAAAGTGTGTTTCAATCAAAAATTTTAAAATTTTCGTCTAATTTTTGGTATTTTTTCGATATTTTCGGTGTTTATAAACCGATTTTAATGAAATTTAATAGCGTTCCTAAAATCTGATATATAATTTATGTAAGTCCATCCTCCAGGGGCTTCAGAAACTTGATTTCAACAGACAGACAGACAGACAGACGGACGGACAGACAGACAGACAGACAGACGGACATCGCTTAATCGATTCTCCTCCCGATTCTGAGTCGATCGGTATAATTTTTATGGGGTCTACGATCACTAATAAAGGGTATAAAAAGGACAGACATGTAGATGGACGGACGGACAGACAGGTAGACGGACGGACAGATAAACAGACGGACAGATAAACAGACGGACGGACGTCGCGAAATCGATTCTCCTGCCGATTCTGAGTCGATCGGTACAATTTGAATGGTATTCATATTCAGATTTGTAGAGTTTATACATCAGATTTTAGGAAATCCTCCCACAAAGGAGGATTTCATCACAATCGGTCCATAAACACCTGAGATATCGCTGAAACAATACTTACAAAATATCAACAACATTTCTTAGACACGTACTTTGGGGAATTTGCTGCACATCACAAGTAGTGTTTTGGCGATATCTCAGTTGTTTATGGACCGCTTTTGATAAAATTTAATAACGTGCTTGGCGGGTGAATTTCCTAAAATCTGATATAAAATTTATGTATGTCCGTGATAAAGGAGGACGGTTTTTCCTATTTTGCATTTCATTTTTTTCAACAAACATTCTCTAATGCGTAATTTGGGCAATTTGCAATACATCAAATTTAGTGTTTTAGTGTTTATAGAGTGCTTTGGGGAACCATTTCCTACTATCTGATATATAATATATTATCACATGTATACCAGGAGTATCTTTTTTCTTTTGTTATTTAAAAGTGTGTTTCAATCAAAAATTTTTTCGTCTAATTTTTGGTATTTTTTCGATATTTTCGGTGTTTATAAACCGATTTTATTTTTATTTTATTGCGGGAGAATTTCCTAAAATCTGATATATAATTTATGTAGGTCCATCCTCCAGGGGCTTCAGAAACTTGATTTCAACAGACAGACAGACAGACGGACATCGCTTAATCGATTCTCCTCCCGATTCTGAGTCGATCGGTATAATTTTTATGGGGTCTACGATCACTAATAAAAAAATTACAAACGGAATCACAAACTTATTGGTGAAGGGTATAAAAACGAATCCAAAATTTCTTTTCAATAGTTACAAAGATGGAAATAATTTCCTCCTAAAGAAATGTACTTCCTTTACATCCTCTAAAAGGGAAATAAAAATATTATTTCTCATGAAAAATCCTTTCCATATTTTTATTTATCTCAATTCTATCAAGTATTATTTATCACCTTTTTATATTGTATTTATATAAAAGTCGTCATTCAGTTTTAAGTTTTTATCCCTTTGCATTAACGTTAATGTTCCTTAGATCCGCTTTTGGTTTTTCCTGTTGAATGATTTGTGTTAAGGCTTCAAGCGTTACTTTCTAAAGACTTTCTCCAAATGAAAATGACCCTTTTTATGGAGGAGGGGATGCCATAAAATATTTGCCAAGTATGTAAGGAAGGCAATTATATAAGGAAATGAAAAGCCATAAAAATCCTTTCCAACGGTGATTAGTTTAACATATTTTCTATTTTATTTGCAAGTTTTCCTAACAAAACAATTTTCCCACTTTATATATATTCCCAGAGATTTTTGGAAAAAAAAAATCAAAATATTATGTAACAAAAATAAAAGGGAAACAATTATTTATATGAAAAATATTATTTATGACAAAAATTTCCTTAAGTTTTTATGTCCTTTTTCGTGTGTATGTGTAGATGTGAGTAAGAGTCCTTTATCTTTGCCTGTATTGCAACATGTTAATATTGTGATTATGTTTTTGCAAATCCATAGTCATAAAAATATTTCATCTTAATGATCTTTTGATTTTATAGAGGAAAAAATATAGACTTTATTAAGATAAATAATATTTATATGATTTTTTTCTGTCATAAGTTCAAGTAGTTTAATTTTGGAAAAAAAAGAAAATATTTGTGGGTGTATGTAAGGGAAGTGGTTTATTAACCATAAACATCTACATAAATATGATTTGTAGTTATTAAGTGGTCAAAGAGTGGACAGTTAGTAAACTAGGGGTTAATATCTTAGTAAAATAAATTATGATATACACATACATAAGAGCAAATCTAACAAAATTTTGGGATCACTAAAATTTTTCACCAAAAATCCAAATTTTTCATTAAAAATCTAAAATTTTCCACAAAAAAAACTTTAAATGGCTGTAACTTTGTTATTATGCGTTTAAATGGAAATCTAACGAAATTTTGGGATCACTAAAATTTTTCATCAAAAATCAAAATTTTCCATAAAAAATCAAAATTTTTCACAAAAAAACTTTAAATCGCTGTAACTTTGTTATTATGCGTTTAAATGGAAATCTAACGAAATTTTGGGATCACTAAAATTTTTCATCAAAAATCAAAATTTTCCATAAAAAATCAAAATGTTTCACAAAAAAACTTTAAATGGCTGTAACTTTGTTATTATGCGTTTAAATGGAAATCTAACGAAATTTTGGGATCACTAAAATTTTTCATCAAAAATCAAAATTTTCCATAAAAAATCAAAATTTTTCACAAAAAAACTTTTAATGGCTGTAACTTTGTTATTATGCGTTTAAATGGAAATCTAACGAAATTTTGGGGTCACTAAAAATTTTTATCAAAAATCAAAATTTTTCATTAAAAATCAATATTTTTCACAAAAAAAACTTTAAATGGCTGTAACTTTGTTATTATGCGTTTAAATGGAAATCTAACGAAATTTTGGGATCACTAAAATTTTTCATCAAAAATCAAAATTTTCCATAAAAAATCAAAATTTTTCACAAAAAAACTTTAAATCGCTGTAACTTTGTTATTATGCGTTTAAATGGAAATCTAACGAAATTTTGGGATCACTAAAATTTTTCATCAAAAATCAAAATTTTTCATTAAAAATCAATATTTTTCACAAAAAAAACTTTAAATGGCTGTAACTTTGTTATTATGCGTTTAAATGGAAATCTAACGAAATTTTGGGATCACAAAAATTTTTCATCAAAAATCAAAATTTTCCATTAAAAATCAATATTTTTCACAAAAAAACTTTAAATGGCTGTAACTTTTTTATTATGCGTTTAAATGGATATCTAACGAAATTTTGGAATCACTAATATTTTTTATCAAAAATCAAAATTTTTCACGAAAAAAACTTTAAATGGCTATAACTTTGTTATTATGCGTTTAAATGGAAATCTAACGAAATTTTGAGATCACTAAAATTTTTCATCAAAAACCAAAATTTTCCATAAAAAATCAAAATTTTTCACAAAAAAACTTTAAATGGCTGTAACTTTGTTATCATGAGTTTAAATGGAAATCTAACGAAATTTTGGGATCACTAAAATTTTTTATAAAAAATCAAAATTTTTCATTAAAAATCAATATTTTTCACAAAAAAACTTTAAATGGCTGTAACTTTGTTATTATGCGTTTAAATGGAAATCTAACTAAAATTGTTTACGCCAAATTCCTGAAATTACAAATATTGCCATTTATTGTCTCCATTTCCCCCAAATAGTGCATAGTGGCAATAAATGTACTTGCTGAATGAGTATCTTTGCAGCATACTATCTATCTCTTTCTAAATATTAAAGCCTAAATTAAATGTCAAACTAGAAATAAGGCTCAGATAGATATTTCCGCCAACTAATCGTTCTTCTTGATCGATTCCTATCCAGAACAAGACGTGTTGGTAAGATCCATTTGTTCCTACAGAAATAAACTTAATCTAATATCCAAATTCGTTGTCTTTTCATTTCATACATTGGATTTTGTTTGTTCTCTGTTCCGAGTCACAAAATATACTGAGTATTTTGCTAGACTCAGGGATTATTAAAAGGTGTTCCAATCCATATAGGTGACATCCACATATTCAACAAACTGAGCTATTCATTGTTCCATCGAACCGGAGTACAATATTGGAATTACATAATAATCTCTGAGATTTTCGACTCATCCACTGGAATCCTATCAACTCACATTATTTGTTACAGAACAGGTTTGTTTGTTCTTATTCTTTTTATTTTGATTAGTATTTTTAATGGTGCATTACATGGTGTTACAAGTGATTTAATATTGGTGATAATTTTTTCTTATGGAAAAATTAAAATTATTAAAGAAAATTTAAAAATTTAATGATAAAATAAAGGAAATAAACAGTGAAAGGAAATATTTAAGAAATTGGCTACATATGAAGTAAATTGGTTACTAAAATTTGGATTATACAGCAAAAAATTGGATTATTACACAAATATTTTCTGGATAATCATCTTTAACAAATTCCACCCACATTAGAATTAGGAGATATGAGAAAGTCGTAAAATAAGTAAGTTTTTCAATAACTTTATCCTCATTCCGAAAATATAAAAAAAAAAATAGAATTTTGTCCAAAAACTACAATTTTATAAAATCAAAAATCCCACGTTTTTTATTTCGGTTCGGTAACATAAAAAGTTAATCTGAACATTTTATGTTAATATTCGTTACATTGTGGATTTGTGCAATTACATTTCTCTTCCTTTACAATTAACAGAAACTGCAGAGATCGTTTTAGTACTTTCTCTCAGCTTTCTTTCTAACCTTGTCTCATAAAGAAATCTCTCTTCATTTACAAAGTGGTGAATATCATAATTGCTCATTCTCATTTATTTTTTGTGACAAATATAAGTGAGTACGTATGTAATATTTGCATGTAATTCCAATGAGCAATGTTTTGGTTTTTAATTCCTTGTGATACTTAATTTATCATACATTTTTGTTATAAATTTAGATTTGCTTTTCAGAATCAAGACCGATTTAATTTCTTAAAAATTAATAGAAATTTTATTATAATAAATAATAAATTTAAAATTGTGTTTTGCGAATAGAATTTTCTTGAAAATTCTCCTAATATCATACTCTTTTAGTGTTGATAATATTTTCTAATTTCGAAAGGTTAAAATAAAATTATTTTATTTATCCCATTTCAAAAATAATATGTATTTATAGTTTTTTACATAAAAATATATACATTTTTGTTTTGCATTTTTTCTATTGTACCCTTTAAAATACATTTGGTGTCATAAAGGGTTACTTTGTTGACAAAATTTCGATAGTGACCTTGATCTTGAAAACCATTCCATTAGAATATATGCCATTGGAATAATATATTTCCAATAGCACAATTATCCAAGAAGTTCATTGAACTTTTAGTTTGTTTACATTTGCAACAGCTGAGCTAAAAAGCCAGCGGTTCCTAAACATCCCTTTGGCAAGATCTTTTTGGATCACTATTCTTTTTGTATTTTCTGCTTATTATTACATAACTTTCTTTCATAGTTATCAAATTTTAATGGTTTATGGGTTTTGATAAAAATTTTCCATATTTTCATATATTTCTTAAAATTTTGAGTATTTCAGTTCCTTCTTTTTTTTAGAATTTTTGACATTTGTCTTCAAATTCATATCTAAACTTTTCAAGCGTATTACCATCTATCTCTCGTTCCAAGTTCATAACTTAGTGATATTACTACGTCATAATATTTCTTTTTTGAATAGTTTAGTTTGAATTATTTTAATTAAAAATGTCCGTTGACAATTTTATACGGCTTGCCGACAATATTGTTGAATTTGAAGCGGATTTGAATGACAATAGATTTCCTGTCAACTCAACTCATTCTCTAGATGTTCATCGGTGTGAGCTACGTACTACTTGGAACCGTGTAAAGACAGCGTACGAAACATTTTTGGCTACTCATGAGGAAGCCGAAGCTCCAGATGCAGCTGAGCTCGAAACTCTTAAATCTAAGTATAAGAGTACATACATTACGTATTGTAACTGTGTAAAACACGATATGTTTTATTTGAGTAGTTGTAAGATACTGATTTTATTTTATTTAATTTAAATCTTAAATGCTAATAACACTATTTTTAAAACTAGTCTAGACTACCTGCTTAAGAACATATGTGGCCACATTTGTTATCTTATATTTATTTGGGTTTCATTTTTACCCTTAATTTTAAAACGCATGTGTTTCCACTTAAGTAATAAAACTATGCACACATGCGTAGAAATGATAATTTTTACCTAAATCTATTTATATTTTAAATATTAGTAATCCTTATATTCTAATGAAAATCCCTGCTGATAAATAGCAACCATAAATGTATATACATATATATAAAGATTAAAAAATATACAAACTAAATTATGTTCAAGACATTTGAACAAACTGCTTATCAAAGCTTTCTGAGTTTTCACACAATCTTCGCTTAGAGTCTTCAAAGAAAAATCCCTTGCCTTCCTGTGAAGTTTTGCCTAAAGACTCTCCAACAACTTCTTCAAATGCTGCTCATCGATTCCATCTTCCCCCTTGTGAGATCGATGTTTTCACTGGAGACTATAAGACCTGGCCTACATTTCGAGATCTCTTCACGGCTATGTTTATTAAGAATACTAACTTAAGTCCCGTTGAAAAGCTTTTTCACTTGACTCAAAAAACACAAGGAGAAGCTAGGGATATTGTAAAAAAGAGTCCATTAACTAATCAGGGTTTTGAACTAGCTTGGTCAAATTAAGTTGAACGTTACGAGAATCGTCGAATATTAGTCAATGGACAACTTAAGACTCTCTTTAACTTGCCTGCTATTTCTTCTGAGTCTGGAAAAGCGATTCAAAAACTGCAACAAGAGATAAATTCGAGTATTTCGATCTTAAAGTTGCATGGAATTAATGTCGAAAGCTGGGACCCAATCTTTGTGTTCCTCTGCTCCAATCGTCTTCCAGAATCCACTTTGACCTTATGGGAACAGGACGCAAAAGACAAATCCTCTCTTCCTAAATGGCTGGATTTGGATTCGTTTTTAACTAATCGCTTTAGGACACTTGAATCAGTTTCAGAAACTAGAAACAGTGTTTTTTCCAAAAATTCTGATACAAAATACAAAATATCCAACAATATGTCCAAGAAAATTAACGCTTTTCAGAACAATGTATCTAATCCTAAATGTCCTTTGTGCCCTAAAGAGTCCCATGTAATTCGAAAATGTCCTGTGTTTTTAAAAATGAATCAGTCTCAGCGATTCAATGAGATCAAGAAACAAGGATTATGCCTTAATTGCTTTTCAAAGTCTCATTCAGTAAAAAGTTGTAAAAGCAAAAGCAATTGTTTTCGGTGTGATAAACGACATAATACCCTATTACATAAAGATATGTCAGAATTGCAAAATTCTAATCCACAGCCTAGTACTAGCACTGCTTCAAATCTTAACCCAAATTCTGCTCCATTCTCAAATCGACCTAGTTCTTCAAATATACAGTCCCCTTCAAATTCCAATGTTACCAATGTTGGTTCATGCTTTGCGGTCAGATCTGGTGGAGTATTACTAGGCACTGCGTTAGTAGATATTTGTCATTTTGATGTTCGATATCGGGTTCGCGCTTTACTTGATTCAGGGTCTGAAGGTTCTTTTGTATCTGAAAAGGTATTCAACCTTCTGAAACTCCCATCAAGACGAATCAATGTCCAAATATCAGGGCTTAATAACTCTGTTTCAGCGCAAGCTCACACGGAATGCTCTTTTAGTATAAGTCCAGTTTTCGACAGCGATATAGAAGTATCCGTTAGTGCACTAGTTGTTCCACAGTTAGCAAACAATTTGCCCTCCACAACATATGACATCTCTCAGTTTTCAGATCTTCCAAACATTCAACTCGCCGATCCGAAGTTTTGTACCAGTTCCAAAGTAGATTTGTTGATAGGTGGTGATCTTTTTCCATCTGTAATTCTTTCAGGTATAAAACATGGCGTGTGTAGCTCTTTAATAGCTCAAGAAACTATCTTCGGGTGGATCCTTACGGGTCCATTATCAAAAAATCCCAATCCTGATCAAAAAATTGTTTCATATTTCTGCGAAATCTCACTGGACCAGCAGATCTCCCGTTTTTGGGAGGTGGAAGAACTTCCTAAGAAGAAAATAGTTACAGCTGCTGATGAGTTTTGTGAGAAATTATTTCGACAAACTACAGAAAGAGATAAAAACGGGAGATATATTGTTTCTCTTCCATTTAAGGAAGGATATTCAGATGGTAGTAATCTAGGTCAATCTCGTAGAATTGCAATGGCGCAATTTTTAAGGAATGAAGCTAGGTTATGTAGAAATTTGGACTCGAAAGCAGAATACGATAATGTTGTTCGTGAATATTTAGATTTGGGTCACATGTTCGAAGTGTCACCATCCGATTCGCATTGTTCACCTTCCTATTACCTACCCCATCACGCTGTCATCAAGCTAGATAGTACTACAACAAAAATTCGTGTAGTATTTAATGCGTCATCTCCCTCATCCAACGGTCTAAGCCTAAATGATATACTCCACACTGGGCCAATCCTACAAAGCGATTTGACTCTCCTTATTATAAAGTGGAGATTTTTCCAGTATGTTTTCAACGCCGACATACAAAAAATGTATCGGCAAATTCTTGTTGATCCGAAACATACAAAGTTTCAAAGAATATTATTCCGAAGTGACCTTGGTGATGTTATCCATGACTACGAACTTAAGACTGTAACTTTCGGTGTAAACTGTGCACCATATTTAGCAATTCGCACCATCCTTCAACTAGCTGATGACGTCAAAAGTACCTTTCCCATTGCTAGTAAAATTCTTCGCTGTTCCACATATGTAGATGATATTTTGGCTGGAGCTCATTCGATTGGTGAAGCTGTTGAGGCTACAAAGGAACTTATTCTTGCTCTTGAAAGTGCCGGTTTTTCACTGAGAAAGTGGACCGCTAATTCAAAGGAAATTTTGTCCGAAATCCCTCAGGAACATCGACTTCATGAAGACTTTCTGGAATTTGATGATAGCAGCTCAGCTAAAACGCTAGGAGTGCGCTGGAATGCCCTTTCAGATGTGTTTTACTTCGTTCCTCCGTTCCGGATTCCAGTTCCACAAAAAGAGAAGTACTATCACAAATCGCTAAATTGTTCGATCCAGCAGGCTGGTTATCTCCTTGTGTAGTGCTAGCGAAGATCTTAATGCAAAGGATTTGGATTGATGGCACGAACTGTGATGAAGTTCTGTCTCCTGGCTCCTTAAGAGAATGGAAAACTTTTCAAATGAATTATGCTGCTATTGCACACATCCGAATTCCACGATGGGTACATTATGATCCTGCAAAAGGTATTCAAATCCACGGCTTTTGCGATGCATCCGAAAAGGCCTATGCAGCTGCTCTATACGTACGAATTGCTGATGGTGAAACAGTACATAGTCACTTGGTTACTTCAAAGACAAAGGTAGCTCCTATAAAGACCTTGTCTATCCCTCGATTAGAGCTTTGTGGTGCCCTTTTGTTATCCGAGATGATCCATAACTTTCTTCCAAATTTAGGTGTTGAACAGGTGTCATTGTTTTGTTGGACAGATTCCAAAATTGTTCTTTCTTGGTTAGCCAAGTCTCCGTGCACATGGCTAACTTTCGTAGTTAACAGAATATCCAAAATTATTCAAAATACTGATCCATCATGTTGGAACCACATAATTTCTGAATCCAATCCAGCTGACTTGGCTAGTCGCGGTGTGTATCCTCAAGATCTCATTGGAAATAACTTATGGTGGTTTGGACCCGAATGGCTAAGGGAGCCTGAGTCCAATTGGCCAAAAGGTGATACTCAAATCAATACGGAAACGGAAATTGAAAGAAAATCCCTAAAAGTTAATTTTTCCTACTTTCAAGCTTATGAAGACATTTTAGATAGATTCTCCTCATTTCCTAGAGCTATTCGTGTGGTCGCATACATTTATCGATTTATTTTTCGTACTCACCCTAAACACAGAGACAGTTTTAATGAAAGATCCTTAAATGTAACGAGTTTTGAAATATCTTTTGCTCAGACAAAGATTATATCCGCCTGTCAAAAGGCTCACTTCCCAAACGAATATAAAGCCTTGGAAACCAAGAACAGCGTATCTTCATTGAGCTCCATATTGAATCTTAATCCATTTTTAGATGCCGAAGGATTAATTCGTTCCTGTGGAAGACTTGAAAAGTCTGTAGGGCTACAATGAGAAGCACCCTATTATCCTACCATACAATTGTCCATACTCTCGTTTACTTGTTAGATTCATCCATGATATTAGCCTTCATGGCGGCAATCAACTCGTCCTGCGACTTATCCGAACACAATACTGGATCCCGAGAATTAAAAATCTAATAAAAGCTACTATACGAAAGTGTAAGGTTTGCATCATATACAAAAAAAGGTGTCAGAAACAAATAATGGCAGCGTTACCCTCGGAAAGATCTGAAATTTCGCGGCCCTTTACGCATACGGGCTTAGATTTTGCTGGCCCTTTTGATTTAAAAACTTTTCCTGGTAGATCTTGTCGTTTGACGAAAGGTTATGTATGTGTGTTCATATGCTTTTCCACCAAAGCAATCCATCTGGAGGCAACGTCCGATTTATCTACTCCAGCGTTCCTTGCCGCATTTAGTAGGTTCGTCTCCCGTCGCGGTTGTCCTCTCCATTTGCATTCAGACAATGGAACTACGTTTGTTGGTGCTTCAAAGGTTCTTAGTCGAGAATTTATTCAAACGTCCAAACAAGTTTTAACTTCTCACTATGCGTACCAAAACCTAACCTGGCATTTTATTCCTCCTGGAGCTCCTCACATGGGTGGCTTGTGGGAGGCAGGTGTCAAAATTTTAAGAATCATTTCCGAAAAATTTCTGGTTCTTTTAAATATAATTACGAAGAATTTTCTACTTTACTTGCTCGTGTAGAATCCTGTTTAAATTCTCGTCCCTTATCTCCTATTTCCCAAGATCCTACAGATCTCTCAGCTTTGACTCCTGGCCACTTTCTCATAGGTTCACCAATTCTAAGTCCAGTTGATCCACATATTAATGAGACACCTATATCCATTCGAAATCGATGGCAACGAGTGAAGCTGTTACACCAAGATTTCTGCTTCCGTTGGAAACACGAATATCTAAAGGAATTGCAAAAGAGAAACAAATGGAAAACACCTGAGGACAACATCAGAGAGAACTCCTTGGTTGTTATTAAAGATGAAAATTTACCTCCTAATTGTTGGAGGCTTGGAAGAGTTCTGAAAGTCTATCCAGGATCTGACAATTATGTACGAGTAGCCGATATATATACCCAGAAAGGAAAGATAACCAGGCCAATCTCTAAAATAGTTTTCTTACCAACTGTTTGAATTTCCTGCTTATTTTGTCTCCCTAATCAACTCTACTATTAAAAACTTATCCCTTTTAGATTAATATGCCGAAGTCTAAATCAAGTTCATCTAATCGCCGTTTCAGACGCCCAAATCGTTCTAAGAATTCAAGTAACACTAATCGCTACTTATGCCGTATTTGTAAACGCCATCATCCGTTGAGAACTTGCCGAAAATTTCTTAAGATGAGCATTTCAGACCGTATCCGAGCAGTTCGTACTCACAAATATTGCAAGAATTGTCTGGCTCATGAGCATTCTCAAGGCTCGTGCTTTTCCAAGTATGGTTGTCGTCATTGCAAAAAGCAACACCATACTTTACTCCACATCAATCCAAATGTTCGTAAGGCTATAGCACCATCACTCACTCCATCTCGTTCACCAACTCCTCAAATATCGACTTCCAAAGCGATTCGCACAAAACCATCAGAACAACCTTCGTCGTCTATAACCACATTATCGTCCTTATTGCGTCAAAATCGAATAATGCTTTTGCCTACAGCTCTTGTTAAACTCGATAAACATACTTCCTATGTACGATGTTTACTCGACTCAGCTTCTCCAATTAGTAGAATTTCTAAAAAGCTTGTTTCAAAATTTAATCTTACAACACTAACGATGCAAGACGAGACTATGTGTCCCATTGTGATTAAGTCCAGATTCGACTCCAATTCTAAAGTTGAAGGTATATTTAGGGTCGACAATAGAATCACTATTAATACTCCATCACAGTCACTTTCAGAAGACTATAAACAACATTTTCGTCACCTATTTTTAGCTGATCCAAAGTTTTATGAAACTTATGGAGTTGATATTATACTTGGTGTAGATGTGTATCCAAAGGTTATTCGAGAAGGAGTTTTTACCAAAACTGGACTGCCAACAGCCCAGAGCACTATGTTTGGCTGGATCATATATGGTCCTTGCGAAATATCATAATTTCCTAGAGAATGCACTATTAAAATATTAATCTTATAATTATTGAATAAAAACAAACTTAACTTGAATTTTTGAAAATACTATTACTTTTTAAAATTGAATTTTCCTATATATTAAGAAAGAATTGAAAATATATGTATTTTTAATAAGATTAGAACTAAGATCTTAAATTAATGTACTGAATTATTTTATAAACTTCTTTATTGTCAAATATCTGAGTCTTATTCTGTAAATGCTGCAAGGTGGGGAGTAATGTTTACGCCAAATTCCTGAAATTACAAATATTGCCATTTATTGTCCCCATTTCCCCCAAATAGTGCATAGTGGCAATAAATGTACTTGCTGAATGAGTATCTTTGCAGCATACTATCTATCTCTTTCTAAATATTAAAGCCTAAATTAAATGTCAAACTAGAAATAAGGCTCAGATAGATATTTCCGCCAACTAATCGTTCTTCTTGATCGATTCCTATCCAGAACAAGACGTGTTGGTAAGATCCATTTGTTCCTACAGAAATAAACTTAATCTAATATCCAAATTCGTTGTCTTTTCATTTCATACATTGGATTTTGTTTGTTCTCTGTTCCGAGTCACAAAATATACTGAGTATTTTGCTAGACTCAGGGATTATTAAAAGGTGTTCCAATCCATATAGGTGACATCCACATATTCAACAAACTGAGCTATTCAAAAATTTTTCATCAAAAATCAAAATTTTTCATTAAAAATCAAAATTTTTCACAAAAAAACTTTAAATGGCTGTAACTTTGTTATTATGCGTTTAAATGGAAATCTAACGAAATTTTGGGATCACTAAAATTTTTCATCAAAAACCAAAATTTTCCATAAAAAATCAAAATTTTTCACAAAAAAACTTTAAATGGCTGTAACTTTGTTATTATGCGTTTAAATGGAAATCTAACGAAATTTTGGGATCACTAAAATTTCTCATCAAAAACCAAAATTTTCCATAAAAAATCAAAATTTTTCACAAAAAAACTTTAAATGGCTGTAACTTTGTTATTATGCGTTTAAATGGAAATCTAACGAAATTTTCCATAAAAAATCAAAATTTTTCACAAAAAAACTTTAAATGGCTGTAACTTTGTTATTATGCGTTTAAATGGAAATCTAACGAAATTTTGGGATCACTAAAATTTTTCATCAAAAACCAAAATTTTCCATAAAAAATCAAAATTTTTCACAAAAAAACTTTAAATGGCTGTAACTTTGTTATTATGCGTTTAAATGGAAATCTAACGAAATTTTGGGATCACTAAAATTTCTCATCAAAAACCAAAATTTTCCATAAAAAATCAAAATTTTTCACAAAAAAACTTTAAATGGCTGTAACTTTGTTATTATGCGTTTAAATGGAAATCTAACGAAATTTTGGGATCACTAAAATTTTTTATCAAAAATCAAAATTTTTCATTCAAAATCAATATTTTTCACAAAAAAACTTTAAATGGCTGTAACTTTGTTATTATGCGTTTAAATGGAAATCTAACGAAATTTTGGGATCACTAAAATTTTTCATCAAAAATCAAAATTTTCCATAAAAAATCAAAATTTTTCACAAAAAAACTTTAAATGGCTGTAACTTTGTTATTATGCGTTTAAATGGAAATCTAACGAAATTTTGGGATCACTAAAATTTTTCATCAAAAATCAAAATTTTCCATAAAAAATCAAAATTTTTCACAAAAAAACTTTAAATGGGTGTAACTTTGTTGTTATGCGTTTAAATTGAAATCTAACGAAATTTTGGGATCACTAAAATTTTTTATCAAAAATCAAAATTTTTCATTAAAAATCAAAATTTTTCACAAAAAAACTTTAAATGGCTGTAACTTTGTTATTATGCGTTTAAATGGAAATCTAACGAAATTTTGGGATCACTAAAATTTTTCATCAAAAACCAAAATTTTCCATAAAAAATCAAAATTTTTCACAAAAAAACTTTAAGTGGCTGTAACTTTGTTATTATGCGTTTAAATGGAAATCTAACGAAATTTTGGGATCACTAAAATTTTTTATCAAAAATCAAAATTTTTCATTAAAAATCAATATTTTTCACAAAAAAAACTTTAAATGGCTGTAACTTTGTTATTATGCGTTTAAATGGAAATTTGACGAAATTATGGGATCACTAAAATTTTTCATCAAAAATCAAAATTTTCCACAAAAAATCAAAATTTTTCACAAAAAAACTTTAAATGGCTGTAACTTTGTTATTATGCGTTTAAATGGAAATCTAACGAAATTTTGGGATCACTAAAATTTTTCATCAAAAACCAAAATTTTCCATAAAATATCAAAATTTTTCACAAAAAAACTTTAAATGGCTGTAACTTTGTTATTATGCGTTTAAATGGAAATCTAACGAAATTTTGGGATCACTAAAATTTTTCATCAAAAATCAAAATTTTTCACAAAAAAACTTTAAATGGCTGTAACTTTGTTATTATGCGTTTAAATGGAAATCTAACGAAATTTTGGGATCACTAAAATTTTTCATCAAAAACCAAAATTTTCCATAAAATATCAAAATTTTTCACAAAAAAAACTTTAAATGGCTGTAACTTTGTTATTATGCGTTTAAATGGAAATCTAACGAAATTTTGGGATCACTAAAATTTTTCATCAAAAACCAAAATTTTCCATAAAATATCAAAATTTTTCACAAAAAAACTTTAAATGGCTGTAACTTTGTTATTATGCGTTTAAATGGAAATCTAACGAAATTTTGGGATCACTAACATTTTTCATCAAAAATCAAAATTTTCCATAAAAAATCAAAATTTTTCACAAAAAAACTTTAAATGGCTGTAACTTTGTTATTATGCGTTTAAATGGAAATCTAACGAAATTTTGGGATCACCAAAATTTTTTATCAAAAATCAAAATTTTTCATTAAAAATCAATATTTTCACAAAAAAACTTTAAATGGCTGTAACTTTGTTATTATGCGTTTAAATGGAAATCTAACGAAATTTTGGGATCACTAAAATTTTTCACCAAAAACCAAAATTTTCCATAAAAAATCAAAATTTTTCACAAAAAAACTTTAAATGGCTGTAACTTTGTTATTATGCGTTTAAATGGAAATCTAACGAAATTTTGGGATCACTAAAATTTTTCACCAAAAACCAAAATTTTCCATAAAAAATCAAAATTTTTCACAAAAAAAACTTTAAATGGCTGTAACTTTGTAATTATGCGTTTAAATGGAAATCTAACGAAATTTTGAGATCACTAAAATTTTTCATCAAAAATCAAAATTTTCCATAAAAAATCAAAATTTTTCACAAAAAAACTTTAAATGGCTGTAACTTTGTTATTATGCGTTTAAATGGAAATCTAACGAAATTTTGGGAAAACTAACATTTTTCACCAAAAACCAAAATTTTCCATAAAAAATCAAAATTTTTCACAAAAAAACTTTAAATGGCTGTAACTTTGTTATTATGCGTTTAAATGGAAATCTAACGAAATTTTGGGAAAACTAACATTTTTCACCAAAAACCAAAATTTTCCATAAAAAATCAAAATTTTTCACAAAAAAACTTTAAATGGCTGTAACTTTGTTATTATGCGTTTAAATGGAAATCTAACGAAATTTTGGGATCACTAAAATTTTTCATCAAAAACCAAAATTTTCCATAAAAAATCAAAATTTTTCACAAAAAAACTTTAAATGGCTGTAACTTTGTTATTATGCGTTTAAATGGAAATCTAACGAAATTTTGGGATCACTAAAATTTTTTATCAAAAATCAAAATTTTTCATTAAAAATCAATATTTTTCACAAAAAAACTTTAAGTGGCTGTAACTTTGTTATTATGCGTTTAAATGGAAATCTAACGAAATTTTGGGAAAACTAACATTTTTTACCAAAAACCAAAATTTTCCATAAAAAATCAAAATTTTTCACAAAAAAACTTTAAATGGCTGTAACTTTGTTATTATGCGTTTAAATGGAAATCTAACGAAATTTTGGGATCACTAAAATTTTTCATCAAAAATCAAAATTTTCCATAAAAAATCAAAATTTTTCACAAAAAAACTTTAAATGGCTGTAACTTTGTTATTATGCGTTTAAATGGAAATCTAACGAAATTTTGGGATCACTAAAATTTTTTATCAAAAATCTAAATTTTTTATTAAAAATCAATATTTTTCACAAAAAAATTTAAGTGGCTGTAACTTTGTTATTATGCGTTTAAATGGAAATCTAACGAAATTTTGGGATCACTAAAATTTTTCATCAAAAACCAAAATTTTTCACAAAAAAACTTTAAAGATCTGTAACTTTGTTATTATGCGTTTAAATGGAAATCTAACGAAATTTTGGGATCACTAAAATTTTTCATCAAAAACCAAAATTTTCCATAAAAAATCAAAATTTTTCACAAAAAAACTTTAAATGGCTGTAACTTTGTTATTATGCGTTTAAATGGAAATCTAACGAAATTTTGGGATCACTAAAATTTTTCATCAAAAATCAAAATTTTCCATAAAAAATCAAAATTTTTCACAAAAAAACTTTAAATGGCTGTAACTTTGTTATTATGCGTTTAAATGGAAATCTAACGAAATTTTGGGATCACTAAAATTTTTTATCAAAAATCTAAATTTTTTATTAAAAATCAATATTTTTCACAAAAAAATTTAAGTGGCTGTAACTTTGTTATTATGCGTTTAAATGGAAATCTAACGAAATTTTGGGATCACTAAAATTTTTCATCAAAAACCAAAATTTTTCACAAAAAAACTTTAAAGATCTGTAACTTTGTTATTATGCGTTTAAATGGATATCTAACGAAATTTTGGGATCACTAAAATTTTTCATCAAAAATCAAAATTTTCCATAAAAAATCAAAATTTTTCACAAAAAAAACTTTAAATGGCTGTAACTTTGTTATTATGCGTTTAAATGGAAATCTAACGAAATTTTGGGATCACTAATATTTTTCATCAAAAATCAAAATTTTTCACAAAAAAACTTTAAATGGCTGTAACTTTGTTATTATGCGTTTAAATGGAAATCTAACGAAATTTTGGGATCACTAAAATTTTTCATCAAAAACCAAAATTTTCCATAAAAAATCAAAATTTTTCACAAAAAAACTTTAAATGGCTGTAACTTTGTTATTATGCGTTTAAATGGAAATCTAACGAAATTTTGGGATCACTAAAATTTTTCATCAAAAATCAAAATTTTCCATAAAAAATCAAAATTTTTCACAAAAAAACTTTAAATGGCTGTAACTTTGTTATTATGCGTTTAAATGGAAATCTAACGAAATTTTGGGATCACTAAAATTTTTCATCAAAAATCAAAATTTTTCATTAAAAATCAATATTTTTCACAAAAAAACTTTAAATGGCTGTAACTTTGATATTATGCGTTTAAATGGAAATCTAACGAAATTTTGGGAAAACTAACATTTTTTACCAAAAACCAAAATTTTCCATAAAAAATAAAAATTTTTCACAAAACAAGTAAGAGTGGTATATTCGGCTTTGCCGAATCTTGGATACCCTTCACCAATGGTGTTCCAAAAGTACTTAATGTAATTCGTAGCAATATTTGGTTATACTAGTATTATATGCAAAGAGTCTTCAAAGTTAAGAGTCGGAAAACGAAAACCTTTTCGGTGGCGTCCTCATCTAGAATAGTTATGCACCCAAAGGTTAGGTTGGGCAGGTGGCTGATGTCTAGGGAAGCTTCACTTGGGTTCTAAAGTGGTCCCTTTGTGAAAGATAATGATTACTAGACTACAAGTAGAGAATGCATATTTAAGCCAGCCAGTAGCTTCGAAATAAAATAGACACATATTTTACGAACATTTAATAAAGTTCGATAGACCAGATAAACCATGCAGAAAAGATGCTTCAAAATGTAGATGCCCTTACATTTGCAATAGCACATCGATTTGATGAAGTTTAAGTATTCTGACATGCAACCCAAAAACGCTGTGCCCAGTGAGGGTTGTGCACTTTAATTCGTACGAATTATCCAACTAGTAAAAGTTCTTGATTAGTTATGTAAAACTCTGAAGTTAGCGGACTGATTTAGGTCAAAGCTTTAACAATGATTGTCAATGTATACAAGCCTTCAAATTATAGGGTATACACTCTTAGTTTTAGATACATACGTGAAATATATAGCTTTTGAATGGATGGTTATCAGCTTTGTCGGAAAAGTTTACTTATTAATTTGAAGTTAGTTAATTAATTAAAATGAACACTTCATCAATAATATTTGGGATGTTTAGTTCTTTCGATCTGTCCGATGGATGTTTGGAAAGTTTTGCTCTAGTTCTTTGTGCAATTTTATTATGATTTAATTTATCAGCATTAAATCGATTCCCGGTCTGGTTTATGTGGGAGATTTCACTAAATGTGAATAGAGCTCGCCCATTTTCAATATCGAACTTTTCAAGAGATCAGAAATACTTTTGTCAAATGTTGTACCTCTAGAAAGTTTATTTTAGGCGCTATTGTCCTGAATATCAATATTGTACAACGTCTTTATACTAAATGTCATCATCGTATCTATTATAATTTGTCACTTATTAGCTACTAAGAGATTGCCTTAGGCGAAGTTATACGGAATCAATTATCAAACGTGAACGGATTTCTCCCAATTGCAATTAAAAAATTTAAATTTTTGTTGATATGTGAGATACTTACATACATATGTAGGTTTTGAATGGATATCATGTAATCAGCTGCATTTTTGTACTTCCTAGGAAGATTACCTATAATTTGATATATAATACATTCTCAAATGTTATCATAATGTTCAAAAGTCAGACACAAAATTAAGATAAATGCAGTGTGCCTGTCTGCTAAATAAAACCAGATTTGTGGAGCTCCTGAATTGTCCCACCCTGAATTTCATTTCATTGTCGTTCAAAACACCATCGCTTAAACGCTAAATTATATCTACCACAAATTACAGAATGCATCAGGATTTAGATAATCCCCTGCGAAGGACACTATTAAACTTCATCAAAATAAACATCTGAGATATCGACAAAACAGGAGCTCCAAAAACTTGACTACAACAGAAAAAAGGACAGACAGGTAGACGGACGGACATGTAGACGGACGGACAAACAAACAGACGGACGGACGGGCAAACAAACAGACGGACGGACAGACGGACGGAGGTCGCGAAATCGATTCTTGTGCCGATTCAGAGTTGATCGGTACAATTTGAATGGTATTCATAATCAGATTTGTGGAGTATATATATCAGATTTTAGAAAATCCTCCCATAAAGAACGATGTCAAATTTCATCACAATCGGTCCATAAACACCTGAGATATCGCTGAAACAATACTTACAAAATGTAAACAAAATTTCTTAGACACGTACTTTGGGCAATTTGCTGTACATCAAATGTAGTGTTATTGCGATATCTCAATTGTTTATGGACCGCTTTTGATAAAATTTAATAACGTGCTTGGTGGGGGAATTTCCTAAAATCTGATATAAAATGTACGTATGTCCGTGCTAAAGGAGGATGGTTTTTTCCTATTTCTGCATTTCATTTTTTCAACAAACATTCCCTAATGCGTACTTTGGGCAATTTGCGATACATAAAATTTAGTGTTTTGGCAATATCTCAGTTGTTTATGGACCGATTTTGATAAAATTTTACAGAGTGCTTTGGGAAAATATTTCCTACAATCTGATATATAACATATTATCACATGTACACCAGGAGTATCTTTTTTCTCTTGTTATTTAAAAGTGTGTTTCAATCAAAAATTTTAAAATTTTCGTCTAATTTTTGGTATTTTTTCGATATTTTCGGTGTTTATAAACCGATTTTAATGAAATTTAATAGCGTTCATTGCGGGAGAATTTCCTAAAATCTGATATATAATTTATGTAAGTCCATCCTCCAGGGGCTTCAGAAACTTGATTTCAACAGACAGACAGACAGACGGACGGACAGACAGACAGACAGACAGACAGACGGACATCGCTTAATCGATTCTCCTCCCGATTCTGAGTCGATCGGTATAATTTTTATGGGGTCTACGATCACTAATAAAAAAATTACAAACGGAATCACAAACTTATAATACCCTTTCACCTATTGGTGAAGGGTATAAAAACTTTAAATGGCTGTAACTTTGTTATTATGCGTTTAAATGGAAATCTAACGAAATTTTGGGAAAACTAACATTTTTCACCAAAAACCAAAATTTTCCATAAAAAATCAAAATTTTTCACAAAAAAACTTTAAATGGCTGTAACTTTGTTATTATGCGTTTAAATGGAAATCGAACGAAATTTTGGGATCACTAAAATTTTTCATCAAAAATCAAAATTTTCCATAAAAAATCAAAATTTTTCACAAAAAAACTTTAAATGGCTGTAACTTTGTTATTATGCGTTTAAATGGAAATCTAACGAAATTTTGGGATCACTAAAATTTTTCATCAAAAATCAAAATTTTCCATAAAAAATCAAAATTTTTCACAAAAAAACTTTAAATGGCTGTAACTTTGTTATTATGCGTTTAAGAGGAAATCTAACGAAATTTTGGGATCACTCAAATTTTTTATCAAAAATCAAATTTTTTCATTAAAAATCAATATTTTTCACAAAAAAACTTTAAGTGGCTGTAACTTTGTATGCGTTTAAATGGAAATCTAACGAAATTTTGGGATCACTAAAATTTTTCACCAAAAATCAAAATTGTCCATAAAAATCAAAATTTTTCACAAAAAAACTTTAAATGGCTGTAACTTTGTTATTATGCGTTTAAATGGAAATCGAACGAAATTTTGGGATCACTAAAATTTTTCATCAAAAATCAAAATTTTCCATAAAAAATCAAAATTTTTCACAAAAAAACTTTAAATGGCTGTAACTTTGTTATTATGCGTTTAAATGGAAATCTAACGAAATTTTGGGATCACTAAAATTTTTCATCAAAAATCAAAATTTTCCAAAAAAAATCAAAATTTTTCACAAAAAAACTTTAAATGGCTGTAACTTTGTTATTATGCGTTTAAATGGAAATCTAACGAAATTTTGGGATCACTAAAATTTTTCATCAAAAATCAAAATTTTTCATAAAAAATCAAAATTTTTCACAAAAAAACTTTAAATGGCTGTAACTTTGTTATTATGCGTTTAAATGGAAATCTAACGAAATTTTGGGATCACTAAAATTTTTCATCAAAAATCAAAATTTTCCATAAAAAATCAAAATTTTCCACAAAAAAACTTTAAATGGCTGTAACTTTGTTATTATGCGTTTAAATGGAAATCTAACGAAATTTTGGGATCACTAAAATTTTTCATCAAAAATCAAAATTTTCCATAAAAAATCAATATTTTTCACAAAAAAACTTTAAATGGCTGTAACTTTGTTATTATGCGTTTAAATGGAAATCTAACGAAATTTTGGGATCACTAAAATTTTTCATCAAAAATCAAAATTTTCCATAAAAAATCAAAATTTTCCACAAAAAAACTTTAAATGGTTGTAACTTTGTTATTATGCGTTTAAATGGAAATCTAACGAAATTTTGGGATCACTAAAATTTTTCATCAAAAATCAAAATTTTCCATAAAAAATCAAAATTTTTCACAAAAAAAAACTTTAAATGGCTGTAACTTTGTTATTATGCGTTTAAATGGAAATCTAACGAAATTTTGGGATCACTAAAATTTTTCATCAAAAATCAAAATTTTCCATAAAAAATCAAAATTTTTAACAAAAAAACTTTAAATGGCTGTAACTTTGTTATTATGCGTTTAAATGGAAATCTAACGAAATTTTGGGATCACTAAAATTTTTCATCAAAAATCAAAATTTTTCATAAAATATCAAAATTTTTCACAAAAAAACTTTAAATGGCTGTAACTTTGTTATTATGCGTTTAAATGGAAATCTAACGAAATTTTGGGATCACTAAAATTTTTCATCAAAAATCAAAATTTTCCATAAAAAATCAAAATTTTTCACAAAAAAAAACTTTAAATGGCTGTAACTTTGTTATTATGCGTTTAAATGGAAATCTAACGAAATTTTGGGATCACTAAAATTTTTCATCAAAAATCAAAATTTTCCATAAAAAATCAAAATTTTTAACAAAAAAACTTTAAATGGCTGTAACTTTGTTATTATGCGTTTAAATGGAAATCTAACGAAATTTTGGGATCACTAAAATTTTTCATCAAAAATCAAAATTTTTCATAAAATATCAAAATTTTTCACAAAAAAACTTTAAATGGCTGTAACTTTGTTATTATGCGTTTAAATGGAAATCTAACGAAATTTTGGGATCACTAAAATTTTTCATCAAAAACCAAAATTTTCCATAAAAAATCAAAATTTTTCACAAAAAAACTTTAAATGGCTGTAACTTTGTTATTATGCGTTTAAATGGAAATCTAACGAAATTTTGGGATCACTAAAATTTCTCATCAAAAACCAAAATTTTCCATAAAAAATCAAAATTTTTCACAAAAAAACTTTAAATGGCTGTAACTTTGTTATTATGCGTTTAAATGGAAATCTAACGAAATTTTGGGATCACTAAAATTTTTTATCAAAAATCAAAATTTTTCATTCAAAATCAATATTTTTCACAAAAAAACTTTAAATGGCTGTAACTTTGTTATTATGCGTTTAAATGGAAATCTAACGAAATTTTGGGATCACTAAAATTTTTCATCAAAAATCAAAATTTTCCATAAAAAATCAAAATTTTTCACAAAAAAACTTTAAATGGCTGTAACTTTGTTATTATGCGTTTAAATGGAAATCTAACGAAATTTTGGGATCACTAAAATTTTTCATCAAAAATCAAAATTTTCCATAAAAAATCAAAATTTTTCACAAAAAAACTTTAAATGGGTGTAACTTTGTTGTTATGCGTTTAAATTGAAATCTAACGAAATTTTGGGATCACTAAAATTTTTTATCAAAAATCAAAATTTTTCATTAAAAATCAAAATTTTTCACAAAAAAACTTTAAATGGCTGTAACTTTGTTATTATGCGTTTAAATGGAAATCTAACGAAATTTTGGGATCACTAAAATTTTTCATCAAAAACCAAAATTTTCCATAAAAAATCAAAATTTTTCACAAAAAAACTTTAAGTGGCTGTAACTTTGTTATTATGCGTTTAAATGGAAATCTAACGAAATTTTGGGATCACTAAAATTTTTTATCAAAAATCAAAATTTTTCATTAAAAATCAATATTTTTCACAAAAAAACTTTAAATGGCTGTAACTTTGTTATTATGCGTTTAAATGGAAATTTGACGAAATTATGGGATCACTAAAATTTTTCATCAAAAATCAAAATTTTCCACAAAAAATCAAAATTTTTCACAAAAAAACTTTAAATGGCTGTAACTTTGTTATTATGCGTTTAAATGGAAATCTAACGAAATTTTGGGATCACTAAAATTTTTCATCAAAAACCAAAATTTTCCATAAAATATCAAAATTTTTCACAAAAAAACTTTAAATGGCTGTAACTTTGTTATTATGCGTTTAAATGGAAATCTAACGAAATTTTGGGATCACTAAAATTTTTCATCAAAAATCAAAATTTTTCACAAAAAAACTTTAAATGGCTGTAACTTTGTTATTATGCGTTTAAATGGAAATCTAACGAAATTTTGGGATCACTAAAATTTTTCATCAAAAACCAAAATTTTCCATAAAATATCAAAATTTTTCACAAAAAAACTTTAAATGGCTGTAACTTTGTTATTATGCGTTTAAATGGAAATCTAACGAAATTTTGGGATCACTAAAATTTTTCATCAAAAACCAAAATTTTCCATAAAATATCAAAATTTTTCACAAAAAAACTTTAAATGGCTGTAACTTTGTTATTATGCGTTTAAATGGAAATCTAACGAAATTTTGGGATCACTAACATTTTTCATCAAAAATCAAAATTTTCCATAAAAAATCAAAATTTTTCACAAAAAAACTTTAAATGGCTGTAACTTTGTTATTATGCGTTTAAATGGAAATCTAACGAAATTTTGGGATCACCAAAATTTTTTATCAAAAATCAAAATTTTTCATTAAAAATCAATATTTTCACAAAAAAACTTTAAATGGCTGTAACTTTGTTATTATGCGTTTAAATGGAAATCTAACGAAATTTTGGGATCACTAAAATTTTTCACCAAAAACCAAAATTTTCCATAAAAAATCAAAATTTTTCACAAAAAAACTTTAAATGGCTGTAACTTTGTTATTATGCGTTTAAATGGAAATCTAACGAAATTTTGGGATCACTAAAATTTTTCACCAAAAACCAAAATTTTCCATAAAAAATCAAAATTTTTCACAAAAAAAACTTTAAATGGCTGTAACTTTGTAATTATGCGTTTAAATGGAAATCTAACGAAATTTTGAGATCACTAAAATTTTTCATCAAAAATCAAAATTTTCCATAAAAAATCAAAATTTTTCACAAAAAAACTTTAAATGGCTGTAACTTTGTTATTATGCGTTTAAATGGAAATCTAACGAAATTTTGGGAAAACTAACATTTTTCACCAAAAACCAAAATTTTCCATAAAAAATCAAAATTTTTCACAAAAAAACTTTAAATGGCTGTAACTTTGTTATTATGCGTTTAAATGGAAATCTAACGAAATTTTGGGAAAACTAACATTTTTCACCAAAAACCAAAATTTTCCATAAAAAATCAAAATTTTTCACAAAAAAACTTTAAATGGCTGTAACTTTGTTATTATGCGTTTAAATGGAAATCTAACGAAATTTTGGGATCACTAAAATTTTTCATCAAAAACCAAAATTTTCCATAAAAAATCAAAATTTTTCACAAAAAAACTTTAAATGGCTGTAACTTTGTTATTATGCGTTTAAATGGAAATCTAACGAAATTTTGGGATCACTAAAATTTTTTATCAAAAATCAAAATTTTTCATTAAAAATCAATATTTTTCACAAAAAAACTTTAAGTGGCTGTAACTTTGTTATTATGCGTTTAAATGGAAATCTAACGAAATTTTGGGAAAACTAACATTTTTTACCAAAAACCAAAATTTTCCATAAAAAATCAAAATTTTTCACAAAAAAACTTTAAATGGCTGTAACTTTGTTATTATGCGTTTAAATGGAAATCTAACGAAATTTTGGGATCACTAAAATTTTTCATCAAAAATCAAAATTTTCCATAAAAAATCAAAATTTTTCACAAAAAAACTTTAAATGGCTGTAACTTTGTTATTATGCGTTTAAATGGAAATCTAACGAAATTTTGGGATCACTAAAATTTTTTATCAAAAATCTAAATTTTTTATTAAAAATCAATATTTTTCACAAAAAAATTTAAGTGGCTGTAACTTTGTTATTATGCGTTTAAATGGAAATCTAACGAAATTTTGGGATCACTAAAATTTTTCATCAAAAACCAAAATTTTTCACAAAAAAACTTTAAAGATCTGTAACTTTGTTATTATGCGTTTAAATGGAAATCTAACGAAATTTTGGGATCACTAAAATTTTTCATCAAAAACCAAAATTTTCCATAAAAAATCAAAATTTTTCACAAAAAAACTTTAAATGGCTGTAACTTTGTTATTATGCGTTTAAATGGAAATCTAACGAAATTTTGGGATCACTAAAATTTTTCATCAAAAATCAAAATTTTCCATAAAAAATCAAAATTTTTCACAAAAAAACTTTAAATGGCTGTAACTTTGTTATTATGCGTTTAAATGGAAATCTAACGAAATTTTGGGATCACTAAAATTTTTTATCAAAAATCTAAATTTTTTATTAAAAATCAATATTTTTCACAAAAAAATTTAAGTGGCTGTAACTTTGTTATTATGCGTTTAAATGGAAATCTAACGAAATTTTGGGATCACTAAAATTTTTCATCAAAAACCAAAATTTTTCACAAAAAAACTTTAAAGATCTGTAACTTTGTTATTATGCGTTTAAATGGATATCTAACGAAATTTTGGGATCACTAAAATTTTTCATCAAAAATCAAAATTTTCCATAAAAAATCAAAATTTTTCACAAAAAAAACTTTAAATGGCTGTAACTTTGTTATTATGCGTTTAAATGGAAATCTAACGAAATTTTGGGATCACTAATATTTTTCATCAAAAATCAAAATTTTTCACAAAAAAACTTTAAATGGCTGTAACTTTGTTATTATGCGTTTAAATGGAAATCTAACGAAATTTTGGGATCACTAAAATTTTTCATCAAAAACCAAAATTTTCCATAAAAAATCAAAATTTTTCACAAAAAAACTTTAAATGGCTGTAACTTTGTTATTATGCGTTTAAATGGAAATCTAACGAAATTTTGGGATCACTAAAATTTTTCATCAAAAATCAAAATTTTCCATAAAAAATCAAAATTTTTCACAAAAAAACTTTAAATGGCTGTAACTTTGTTATTATGCGTTTAAATGGAAATCTAACGAAATTTTGGGATCACTAAAATTTTTCATCAAAAATCAAAATTTTTCATTAAAAATCAATATTTTTCACAAAAAAACTTTAAATGGCTGTAACTTTGATATTATGCGTTTAAATGGAAATCTAACGAAATTTTGGGAAAACTAACATTTTTTACCAAAAACCAAAATTTTCCATAAAAAATAAAAATTTTTCACAAAACAAGTAAGAGTGGTATATTCGGCTTTGCCGAATCTTGGATACCCTTCACCAATGGTGTTCCAAAAGTACTTAATGTAATTCGTAGCAATATTTGGTTATACTAGTATTATATGCAAAGAGTCTTCAAAGTTAAGAGTCGGAAAACGAAAACCTTTTCGGTGGCGTCCTCATCTAGAATAGTTATGCACCCAAAGGTTAGGTTGGGCAGGTGGCTGATGTCTAGGGAAGCTTCACTTGGGTTCTAAAGTGGTCCCTTTGTGAAAGATAATGATTACTAGACTACAAGTAGAGAATGCATATTTAAGCCAGCCAGTAGCTTCGAAATAAAATAGACACATATTTTACGAACATTTAATAAAGTTCGATAGACCAGATAAACCATGCAGAAAAGATGCTTCAAAATGTAGATGCCCTTACATTTGCAATAGCACATCGATTTGATGAAGTTTAAGTATTCTGACATGCAACCCAAAAACGCTGTGCCCAGTGAGGGTTGTGCACTTTAATTCGTACGAATTATCCAACTAGTAAAAGTTCTTGATTAGTTATGTAAAACTCTGAAGTTAGCGGACTGATTTAGGTCAAAGCTTTAACAATGATTGTCAATGTATACAAGCCTTCAAATTATAGGGTATACACTCTTAGTTTTAGATACATACGTGAAATATATAGCTTTTGAATGGATGGTTATCAGCTTTGTCGGAAAAGTTTACTTATTAATTTGAAGTTAGTTAATTAATTAAAATGAACACTTCATCAATAATATTTGGGATGTTTAGTTCTTTCGATCTGTCCGATGGATGTTTGGAAAGTTTTGCTCTAGTTCTTTGTGCAATTTTATTATGATTTAATTTATCAGCATTAAATCGATTCCCGGTCTGGTTTATGTGGGAGATTTCACTAAATGTGAATAGAGCTCGCCCATTTTCAATATCGAACTTTTCAAGAGATCAGAAATACTTTTGTCAAATGTTGTACCTCTAGAAAGTTTATTTTAGGCGCTATTGTCCTGAATATCAATATTGTACAACGTCTTTATACTAAATGTCATCATCGTATCTATTATAATTTGTCACTTATTAGCTACTAAGAGATTGCCTTAGGCGAAGTTATACGGAATCAATTATCAAACGTGAACGGATTTCTCCCAATTGCAATTAAAAAATTTAAATTTTTGTTGATATGTGAGATACTTACATACATATGTAGGTTTTGAATGGATATCATGTAATCAGCTGCATTTTTGTACTTCCTAGGAAGATTACCTATAATTTGATATATAATACATTCTCAAATGTTATCATAATGTTCAAAAGTCAGACACAAAATTAAGATAAATGCAGTGTGCCTGTCTGCTAAATAAAACCAGATTTGTGGAGCTCCTGAATTGTCCCACCCTGAATTTCATTTCATTGTCGTTCAAAACACCATCGCTTAAACGCTAAATTATATCTACCACAAATTACAGAATGCATCAGGATTTAGATAATCCCCTGCGAAGGACACTATTAAACTTCATCAAAATAAACATCTGAGATATCGACAAAACAGGAGCTCCAAAAACTTGACTACAACAGAAAAAAGGACAGACAGGTAGACGGACGGACATGTAGACGGACGGACAAACAAACAGACGGACGGACGGGCAAACAAACAGACGGACGGACAGACGGACGGAGGTCGCGAAATCGATTCTTGTGCCGATTCAGAGTTGATCGGTACAATTTGAATGGTATTCATAATCAGATTTGTGGAGTATATATATCAGATTTTAGAAAATCCTCCCATAAAGAACGATGTCAAATTTCATCACAATCGGTCCATAAACACCTGAGATATCGCTGAAACAATACTTACAAAATGTAAACAAAATTTCTTAGACACGTACTTTGGGCAATTTGCTGTACATCAAATGTAGTGTTATTGCGATATCTCAATTGTTTATGGACCGCTTTTGATAAAATTTAATAACGTGCTTGGTGGGGGAATTTCCTAAAATCTGATATAAAATGTACGTATGTCCGTGCTAAAGGAGGATGGTTTTTTCCTATTTCTGCATTTCATTTTTTCAACAAACATTCCCTAATGCGTACTTTGGGCAATTTGCGATACATAAAATTTAGTGTTTTGGCAATATCTCAGTTGTTTATGGACCGATTTTGATAAAATTTTACAGAGTGCTTTGGGAAAATATTTCCTACAATCTGATATATAACATATTATCACATGTACACCAGGAGTATCTTTTTTCTCTTGTTATTTAAAAGTGTGTTTCAATCAAAAATTTTAAAATTTTCGTCTAATTTTTGGTATTTTTTCGATATTTTCGGTGTTTATAAACCGATTTTAATGAAATTTAATAGCGTTCATTGCGGGAGAATTTCCTAAAATCTGATATATAATTTATGTAAGTCCATCCTCCAGGGGCTTCAGAAACTTGATTTCAACAGACAGACAGACAGACGGACGGACAGACAGACAGACAGACAGACAGACGGACATCGCTTAATCGATTCTCCTCCCGATTCTGAGTCGATCGGTATAATTTTTATGGGGTCTACGATCACTAATAAAAAAATTACAAACGGAATCACAAACTTATAATACCCTTTCACCTATTGGTGAAGGGTATAAAAACTTTAAATGGCTGTAACTTTGTTATTATGCGTTTAAATGGAAATCTAACGAAATTTTGGGAAAACTAACATTTTTCACCAAAAACCAAAATTTTCCATAAAAAATCAAAATTTTTCACAAAAAAACTTTAAATGGCTGTAACTTTGTTATTATGCGTTTAAATGGAAATCGAACGAAATTTTGGGATCACTAAAATTTTTCATCAAAAATCAAAATTTTCCATAAAAAATCAAAATTTTTCACAAAAAAACTTTAAATGGCTGTAACTTTGTTATTATGCGTTTAAATGGAAATCTAACGAAATTTTGGGATCACTAAAATTTTTCATCAAAAATCAAAATTTTCCATAAAAAATCAAAATTTTTCACAAAAAAACTTTAAATGGCTGTAACTTTGTTATTATGCGTTTAAGAGGAAATCTAACGAAATTTTGGGATCACTCAAATTTTTTATCAAAAATCAAATTTTTTCATTAAAAATCAATATTTTTCACAAAAAAACTTTAAGTGGCTGTAACTTTGTATGCGTTTAAATGGAAATCTAACGAAATTTTGGGATCACTAAAATTTTTCACCAAAAATCAAAATTGTCCATAAAAATCAAAATTTTTCACAAAAAAACTTTAAATGGCTGTAACTTTGTTATTATGCGTTTAAATGGAAATCGAACGAAATTTTGGGATCACTAAAATTTTTCATCAAAAATCAAAATTTTCCATAAAAAATCAAAATTTTTCACAAAAAAACTTTAAATGGCTGTAACTTTGTTATTATGCGTTTAAATGGAAATCTAACGAAATTTTGGGATCACTAAAATTTTTCATCAAAAATCAAAATTTTCCAAAAAAAATCAAAATTTTTCACAAAAAAACTTTAAATGGCTGTAACTTTGTTATTATGCGTTTAAATGGAAATCTAACGAAATTTTGGGATCACTAAAATTTTTCATCAAAAATCAAAATTTTTCATAAAAAATCAAAATTTTTCACAAAAAAACTTTAAATGGCTGTAACTTTGTTATTATGCGTTTAAATGGAAATCTAACGAAATTTTGGGATCACTAAAATTTTTCATCAAAAATCAAAATTTTCCATAAAAAATCAAAATTTTCCACAAAAAAACTTTAAATGGCTGTAACTTTGTTATTATGCGTTTAAATGGAAATCTAACGAAATTTTGGGATCACTAAAATTTTTCATCAAAAATCAAAATTTTCCATAAAAAATCAATATTTTTCACAAAAAAACAACTTTAAATGGCTGTAACTTTGTTATTATGCGTTTAAATGGAAATCTAACGAAATTTTGGGATCACTAAAATTTTTCATCAAAAATCAAAATTTTCCATAAAAAATCAAAATTTTTCACAAAAAAACTTTAAATGGCTGTAACTTTGTTATTATGCGTTTAAATGGAAATCTAACGAAATTTTGGGATCACTAAAATTTTTTATCAAAAATCAAAATTTTTCGTTAAAAATCAATATTTTTCACAAAAAACTTTAAATGGCTGTAACTTTGTTATTATGCGTTTAAATGGAAATCTAACGAAATTTTGGGATCACTAAAATTTTTCATCAAAAATCAAAATTTTCCATAAAAAATCAAAATTTTTAACAAAAAAACTTTAAATGGCTGTAACTTTGTTATTATGCGTTTAAATGGAAATCTAACGAAATTTTGGGATCACTAAAATTTTTCATCAAAAATCAAAATTTTTCATAAAAAATCAAAATTTTTCACAAAAAAACTTTAAATGGCTGTAACTTTGTTATTATGCGTTTAAATGGAAATCTAACGAAATTTTGGGATCACTAAAATTTTTCATCAAAAACCAAAATTTTCCATAAAAAATCAAAATTTTTTACAAAAAAACTTTAAATGGCTGTAACTTTGTTATTATGCGTTTAAATGGAAATCTAACGAAATTTTGGGATCACTAAAATTTTTCATCAAAAATCAAAATTTTCCATAAAAAATCAATATTTTTCACAAAAAAACTTTAAATGGCTGTAACTTTGTTATTATGAGTTTAAATGGAAATCTAACGAAATTTTGGGATCACTAAAATTTTTCATCAAAAATCAAAATTTTCCATAAAATATCAATATTTTTCACAAAAAAACTTTAGATGGCTGTAACTTTGTTATTATGCGTTTAAATGGAAATCTAACGAAATTTTGGGATCACTAAAATTTTTCATCAAAAATCAAAATTTTCCATAAAAAATCAAAATTTTTCACAAAAAAACTTTAAATGGCTGTAACTTTGTTATTATGCGTTTAAATGGAAATCTAACGAAATTTTGGGATCACTAAAATTTTTTATCAAAAATCAAAATTTTTCATTAAAAATCAATATTTTTCACAAAAAAACTTTAAATGGCTGTAACTTTGTTATTATGCGTTTAAATGGAAATCTAACGAAATTTTGGGATCACTAAAATTTTTCATCAAAAATCAAAATTTTCCATAAAAAATCAAAATTTTTCACAAAAAAACTTTAAATGGCTGTAACTTTGTTATTATGCGTTTAAATGGAAATCTAACGAAATTTTGGGATCACTAAAATTTTTTATCAAAAATCAAAATTTTTCATTAAAAATCAATATTTTTCACAAAAAAACTTTAAATGGCTGTAACTTTGTTATTATGCGTTTAAATGGAAATCTAACGAAATTTTGGGATCACTAAAATTTTTTATCAAAAATCAAAATTTTTCGTTAAAAATCAATATTTTTCACAAAAAAACTTTAAATGGCTGTAACTTTGTTATTATGCGTTTAAATGGAAATCTAACGAAATTTTGGGATCACTAAAATTTTTCATCAAAAATCAAAATTTTCCATAAAAAATCAAAATTTTTCACAAAAAAACTTTAAATGGCTGTAACTTTGTTATTATGCGTTTAAATGGAAATCTAACGAAATTTTGGGATCACTAAAATTTTTTATCAAAAATCAAAATTTTTCATTAAAAATCAATATTTTTCACAAAAAAGCTTTAAATGGCTGTAACTTTGTTATTATGCGTTTAAATGGAAATCTAACGAAATTTTGGGATCACTAAAATTTTTCATCAAAAATCAAAATTTTTCACAAAAAACTTTAAATGGCTGTAACTTTGTTATTATGCGTTTAAATGGAAATCTAACGAAATTTTGGGATCACTAAAATTTTTCATCAAAAATCAAAATTTTCCATAAAAAATCAAAATTTTCCACAAAAAAACTTTAAATGGCTATAACTTTGTTATTATGCGTTTAAATGGAAATCTAACGAAATTTTGGGATCACTAAAATTTTTCACCAAAAACCAAAATTTTCCATAAAAAATCAAAATTTTTCACAAAAAAACTTTAAATGGCTGTAACTTTGTTATTATGCGTTTAAATGGAAATCTAACGAAATTTTGGGATCACTAAAATTTTTCACCAAAAACCAAAATTTTCCATAAAAAATCAAAATTTTTCACAAAAAAACTTTAAATGGCTGTAACTTTGTTATTATGCGTTTAAATGGAAATCTAACGAAATTTTGGGATCACTAAAATTTTTTAACAAAAATCAAAATTTTTCGTTAAAAATCAATATTTTTCACAAAAAAAACTTTAAATGGCTGTAACTTTGTTATTATGCGTTTAAATGGAAATCTAACGAAATTTTGGGATCACTAAAATGTTTCATCAAAAATCAAAATTTTCCATAAAAAATCAAAATTTTTCACAAAAATGGCTGTAACTTTGTTATTATGCGTTTAAATGGAAATCTAACGAAATTTTGGGATCACTAAAATTTTTCACCCAAAACCAAAATTTTCCATAAAAAATCAAAATTTTCCACAAAAAAACTTTAAATGGCTATAACTTTGTTATTATGCGTTTAAATGGAAATCTAACGAAATTTTGGGATCACTAAAATTTTTCACCAAAAACCAAAATTTTCCATAAAAAATCAAAATTTTTCACAAAAAAACTTTAAATGGCTGTAACTTTGTTATTATGCGTTTAAATGGAAATCTAACGAAATTTTGGGATCACTAAAATTTTTTATCAAAAATCAAAATTTTTCATTAAAAATCAATATTTTTCACAAAAAAGCTTTAAATGGCTGTAACTTTGTTATTATGCGTTTAAATGGAAATCTAACGAAATTTTGGGATCACTAAAATTTTTCACCAAAAACCAAAATTTTCCATAAAAAATCAAAATTTTTCACAAAAAAACTTTAAATGGCTGTAACTTTGTTATTATGCGTTTAAATGGAAATCTAACGAAATTTTGGGATCACTAAAATTTTTCATCAAAAATCAAAATTTTCCATTAAAAATCAAAATTTTTCACAAAAAAACTTTAAATGGCTGTAACTTTGTTATTATGCGTTTAAATGGAAATCTAACGAAATTTTGGGATCACTAAAATTTTTTATCAAAAATCAAAATTTTTCGTTAAAAATCAATATTTTTCACAAAAAAACTTTAAATGGCTGTAACTTTGTTATTATGCGTTTAAATGGAAATCTAACGAAATTTTGGGATCACTAAAATTTTTCATCAAAAATCAAAATTTTCCATAAAAAATCAAAATTTTTCACAAAAAAACTTTAAATGGCTGTAACTTTGTTATTATGCGTTTAAATGGAAATCTAACGAAATTTTGGGATCACTAAAATTTTTTATCAAAAATCAAAATTTTTCGTTAAAAATCAATATTTTTCACAAAAAAACTTTAAATGGCTGTAACTTTGTTATTATGCGTTTAAATGGAAATCTAACGAAATTTTGGGATCACTAAAATTTTTCATCAAAAATCAAAATTTTCCATAAAAAATCAAAATTTTTCACAAAAAAACTTTAAATGGCTGTAACTTTGTTATTATGCGTTTAAATGGAAATCTAACGAAATTTTGGGATCACTAAAATTTTTTATCAAAAATCAAAATTTTTCATTAAAAATCAATATTTTTCACAAAAAAGCTTTAAATGGCTGTAACTTTGTTATTATGCGTTTAAATGAAAATCTAACGAAATTTTGGGATCACTAAAATTTTTTATCAAAAATCAAAATTTTCCATAAAAAATCAAAATTTTTCACAAAAAAACTTTAAATGGCTGTAACTTTGTTATTATGCGTTTAAATGAAAATCTAACGAAATTTTGGGATCACTAAAATTTTTTAACAAAAATCAAAATTTTTCGTTAAAAATCAATATTTTTCACAAAAAAAACTTTAAATGGCTGTAACTTTGTTATTATGCGTTTAAATGGAAATCTAACGAAATTTTGTGATCACTAAAATTTTTCATCAAAAATCAAAATTTTTCACAAAAAACTTTAAATGGCTGTAACTTTGTTATTATGCGTTTAAACGGAAATCTTACGAAATTTTGGGATCACTAAAATTTTTCATCAAAAATCAAAATTTTCCATTAAAAATCAAAATTTTTCACAAAAAAACTTTAAATGGCTGTAACTTTGTTATTATGCGTTTAAATGGAAATCTAACGAAATTTTGGGATCACTAAAATTTTTTATCAAAAATCAAAATTTTTCGTTAAAAATCAATATTTTTCACAAAAAAACTTTAAATGGCTGTAACTTTGTTATTATGCGTTTAAATGGAAATCTAACGAAATTTTGGGATCACTAAAATTTTTCATCAAAAATCAAAATTTTCCATAAAAAATCAAAATTTTTCACAAAAAAACTTTAAATGGCTGTAACTTTGTTATTATGCGTTTAAATGGAAATCTAACGAAATTTTGGGATCACTAAAATTTTTTATCAAAAATCAAAATTTTTCGTTAAAAATCAATATTTTTCACAAAAAAACTTTAAATGGCTGTAACTTTGTTATTATGCGTTTAAATGGAAATCTAACGAAATTTTGGGATCACTAAAATTTTTCATCAAAAATCAAAATTTTCCATAAAAAATCAAAATTTTTCACAAAAAAACTTTAAATGGCTGTAACTTTGTTATTATGCGTTTAAATGGAAATCTAACGAAATTTTGGGATCACTAAAATTTTTTATCAAAAATCAAAATTTTTCATTAAAAATCAATATTTTTCACAAAAAAGCTTTAAATGGCTGTAACTTTGTTATTATGCGTTTAAATGGAAATCTAACGAAATTTTGTGATCACTAAAATTTTTCATCAAAAATCAAAATTTTTCACAAAAAACTTTAAATGGCTGTAACTTTGTTATTATGCGTTTAAATGGAAATCTAACGAAATTTTGGGATCACTAAAATTTTTTATCAAAAATCAAAATTTTCCATAAAAAATCAAAATTTTTCACAAAAAAACTTTAAATGGCTGTAACTTTGTTATTATGCGTTTAAATGAAAATCTAACGAAATTTTGGGATCACTAAAATTTTTTAACAAAAATCAAAATTTTTCGTTAAAAATCAATATTTTTCACAAAAAAAACTTTAAATGGCTGTAACTTTGTTATTATGCGTTTAAATGGAAATCTAACGAAATTTTGGGATCACTAAAATTTTTCATCAAAAATCAAAATTTTCCATAAAAAATCAAAATTTTTCACAAAAAAACTTTAAATGGCTGTAACTTTGTTATTATGCGTTTAAATGAAAATCTAACGAAATTTTGGGATCACTAAAATTTTTTAACAAAAATCAAAATTTTTCATTGAAAATCAATATTTTTCACAAAAAAAACTTTAAATGGCTGTAACTTTGTTATTATGCGTTTAAATTGAAATCTAACGAAATTTTGGGATCACTAAAATTTTTCATCAAAAATCAAAATTTTTCATTAAAAATCAATATTTTTCACAAAAAAACTTTAAATGGCTGTAACTTTGTTATTATGCGTTTAAATTGAAATCTAACGAAATTTTGAGATCACTAAAATTTTTTATCAAAAATCAAAATTTTCCATTAAAAATCAAAATTTTTCACAAAAAAACTTTAAATGGCTGTAACTTTGTTATTATGCGTTTAAACGGAAATCTAACGAAATTTTGGGATCACTAAAATTTTTCATCAAAAATCAAAATTTTCCATTAAAAATCAAAATTTTTCACAAAAAAACTTTAAATGGCTGTAACTTTGTTATTATGCGTTTAAATGGAAATCTAACGAAATTTTGGGATCACTAAAATTTTTTATCAAAAATCAAAATTTTTCGTTAAAAATCAATATTTTTCACAAAAAAACTTTAAATGGCTGTAACTTTGTTATTATGCGTTTAAATGGAAATCTAACGAAATTTTGGGATCACTAAAATTTTTCATCAAAAATCAAAATTTTCCATAAAAAATCAAAATTTTTCACAAAAAAACTTTAAATGGCTGTAACTTTGTTATTATGCGTTTAAATGGAAATCTAACGAAATTTTGGGATCACTAAAATTTTTTATCAAAAATCAAAATTTTTCGTTAAAAATCAATATTTTTCACAAAAAAACTTTAAATGGCTGTAACTTTGTTATTATGCGTTTAAATGGAAATCTAACGAAATTTTGGGATCACTAAAATTTTTCATCAAAAATCAAAATTTTCCATAAAAAATCAAAATTTTTCACAAAAAAACTTTAAATGGCTGTAACTTTGTTATTATGCGTTTAAATGGAAATCTAACGAAATTTTGGGATCACTAAAATTTTTTATCAAAAATCAAAATTTTTCATTAAAAATCAATATTTTTCACAAAAAAGCTTTAAATGGCTGTAACTTTGTTATTATGCGTTTAAATGGAAATCTAACGAAATTTTGTGATCACTAAAATTTTTCATCAAAAATCAAAATTTTTCACAAAAAACTTTAAATGGCTGTAACTTTGTTATTATGCGTTTAAATGGAAATCTAACGAAATTTTGGGATCACTAAAATTTTTCATCAAAAATCAAAATTTTCCATAAAAAATCAAAATTTTTCACAAAAAAACTTTAAATGGCTGTAACTTTGTTATTATGCGTTTAAATGAAAATCTAACGAAATTTTGGGATCACTAAAATTTTTTAACAAAAATCAAAATTTTTCATTGAAAATCAATATTTTTCACAAAAAAAACTTTAAATGGCTGTAACTTTGTTATTATGCGTTTAAATTGAAATCTAACGAAATTTTGGGATCACTAAAATTTTTCATCAAAAATCAAAATTTTTCATTAAAAATCAATATTTTTCACAAAAAAACTTTAAATGGCTGTAACTTTGTTATTATGCGTTTAAATTGAAATCTAACGAAATTTTGAGATCACTAAAATTTTTTATCAAAAATCAAAATTTTCCATTAAAAATCAAAATTTTTCACAAAAAAACTTTAAATGGCTGTAACTTTGTTATTATGCGTTTAAACGGAAATCTAACGAAATTTTGGGATCACTAAAATTTTTCATCAAAAATCAAAATTTTCCATTAAAAATCAAAATTTTTCACAAAAAAACTTTAAATGGCTGTAACTTTGTTATTATGCGTTTAAATGGAAATCTAACGAAATTTTGGGATCACTAAAATTTTTTATCAAAAATCAAAATTTTTCGTTAAAAATCAATATTTTTCACAAAAAAACTTTAAATGGCTGTAACTTTGTTATTATGCGTTTAAATGGAAATCTAACGAAATTTTGGGATCACTAAAATTTTTCATCAAAAATCAAAATTTTCCATAAAAAATCAAAATTTTTCACAAAAAAACTTTAAATGGCTGTAACTTTGTTATTATGCGTTTAAATGGAAATCTAACGAAATTTTGGGATCACTAAAATTTTTTATCAAAAATCAAAATTTTTCGTTAAAAATCAATATTTTTCACAAAAAAACTTTAAATGGCTGTAACTTTGTTATTATGCGTTTAAATGGAAATCTAACGAAATTTTGGGATCACTAAAATTTTTCATCAAAAATCAAAATTTTCCATAAAAAATCAAAATTTTTCACAAAAAAACTTTAAATGGCTGTAACTTTGTTATTATGCGTTTAAATGGAAATCTAACGAAATTTTGGGATCACTAAAATTTTTTATCAAAAATCAAAATTTTTCATTAAAAATCAATATTTTTCACAAAAAAGCTTTAAATGGCTGTAACTTTGTTATTATGCGTTTAAATGGAAATCTAACGAAATTTTGTGATCACTAAAATTTTTCATCAAAAATCAAAATTTTTCACAAAAAACTTTAAATGGCTGTAACTTTGTTATTATGCGTTTAAATGGAAATCTAACGAAATTTTGGGATCACTAAAATTTTTTATCAAAAATCAAAATTTTCCATAAAAAATCAAAATTTTTCACAAAAAAACTTTAAATGGCTGTAACTTTGTTATTATGCGTTTAAATGAAAATCTAACGAAATTTTGGGATCACTAAAATTTTTTAACAAAAATCAAAATTTTTCGTTAAAAATCAATATTTTTCACAAAAAAAACTTTAAATGGCTGTAACTTTGTTATTATGCGTTTAAATGGAAATCTAACGAAATTTTGGGATCACTAAAATTTTTCATCAAAAATCAAAATTTTCCATAAAAAATCAAAATTTTTCACAAAAAAACTTTAAATGGCTGTAACTTTGTTATTATGCGTTTAAATGAAAATCTAACGAAATTTTGGGATCACTAAAATTTTTTAACAAAAATCAAAATTTTTCATTGAAAATCAATATTTTTCACAAAAAAAACTTTAAATGGCTGTAACTTTGTTATTATGCGTTTAAATTGAAATCTAACGAAATTTTGGGATCACTAAAATTTTTCATCAAAAATCAAAATTTTTCATTAAAAATCAATATTTTTCACAAAAAAACTTTAAATGGCTGTAACTTTGTTATTATGCGTTTAAATTGAAATCTAACGAAATTTTGAGATCACTAAAATTTTTTATCAAAAATCAAAATTTTCCATTAAAAATCAAAATTTTTCACAAAAAAACTTTAAATGGCTGTAACTTTGTTATTATGCGTTTAAACGGAAATCTAACGAAATTTTGGGATCACTAAAATTTTTCATCAAAAATCAAAATTTTTCACAAAAAAACTTTAAATGGCTGTAACTTTGTTATTATGCGTTTAAATCGAAATCTAACGAAATTTTGGGATCACTAAAATTTTTCATCAAAAATCAAAATTTTTCACAAAAAAACTTTAAATGGCTGTAACTTTGTTATTATGCGTTTAAACGGAAATCTAACGAAATTTTGGGATCACTAAAATTTTTCATCAAAAATCAAAATTTTTCATTAAAAATCAAAATTTTTCACAAAAAAACTTTAAATGGCTGTAACTTTGTTATTATGCGTTTAAACGGAAATCTTACGAAATTTTGGGATCACTAAAATTTTTTATCAAAAATCAAAATTTTTCGTTAAAAATCAATATTTTTCACAAAAAAACTTTAAATGGCTGTAACTTTGTTATTATGCGTTTAAATGGAAATCTAACGAAATTTTGTGATCACTAAAATTTTTCATCAAAAATCAAAATTTTTCACAAAAAACTTTAAATGGCTGTAACTTTGTTATTATGTGTTTAAATTGAAATCTAACGAAATTTTGAGATCACTAAAATTTTTTATCAAAAATCAAAATTTTCCATTAAAAATCAAAATTTTTCACAAAAAAACTTTAAATGGCTGTAACTTTGTTATTATGCGTTTAAACGGAAATCTAACGAAATTTTGGGATCACTAAAATTTTTCATCAAAAATCAAAATTTTTCACAAAAAAACTTTAAATGGCTGTAACTTTGTTATTATGCGTTTAAATCGAAATCTAACGAAATTTTGGGATCACTAAAATTTTCCATAAAAAATCAAAATTTTCCACAAAAAAACTTTAAATGGCTATAACTTTGTTATTATGCGTTTAAATGGAAATCTAACGAAATTTTGGGATCACTAAAATTTTTCACCAAAAACCAAAATTTTCCATAAAAAATCAAAATTTTTCACAAAAAAACTTTAAATGGCTGTAACTTTGTTATTATGCGTTTAAATGGAAATCTAACGAAATTTTGGGATCACTAAAATTTTTTATCAAAAATCAAAATTTTTCATTAAAAATCAATATTTTTCACAAAAAAGCTTTAAATGGCTGTAACTTTGTTATTATGCGTTTAAATGGAAATCTAACGAAATTTTGGGATCACTAAAATTTTTCACCAAAAACCAAAATTTTCCATAAAAAATCAAAATTTTTCACAAAAAAACTTTAAATGGCTGTAACTTTGTTATTATGCGTTTAAATGGAAATCTAACGAAATTTTGGGATCACTAAAATTTTTCATCAAAAATCAAAATTTTCCATTAAAAATCAAAATTTTTCACAAAAAAACTTTAAATGGCTGTAACTTTGTTATTATGCGTTTAAATGGAAATCTAACGAAATTTTGGGATCACTAAAATTTTTTATCAAAAATCAAAATTTTTCGTTAAAAATCAATATTTTTCACAAAAAAACTTTAAATGGCTGTAACTTTGTTATTATGCGTTTAAATGGAAATCTAACGAAATTTTGGGATCACTAAAATTTTTCATCAAAAATCAAAATTTTCCATAAAAAATCAAAATTTTTCACAAAAAAACTTTAAATGGCTGTAACTTTGTTATTATGCGTTTAAATGGAAATCTAACGAAATTTTGGGATCACTAAAATTTTTTATCAAAAATCAAAATTTTTCGTTAAAAATCAATATTTTTCACAAAAAAACTTTAAATGGCTGTAACTTTGTTATTATGCGTTTAAATGGAAATCTAACGAAATTTTGGGATCACTAAAATTTTTCATCAAAAATCAAAATTTTCCATAAAAAATCAAAATTTTTCACAAAAAAACTTTAAATGGCTGTAACTTTGTTATTATGCGTTTAAATGGAAATCTAACGAAATTTTGGGATCACTAAAATTTTTTATCAAAAATCAAAATTTTTCATTAAAAATCAATATTTTTCACAAAAAAGCTTTAAATGGCTGTGACTTTGTTATTATGCGTTTAAATGGAAATCTAACGAAATTTTGTGATCACTAAAATTTTTCATCAAAAATCAAAATTTTTCACAAAAAACTTTAAATGGCTGTAACTTTGTTATTATGCGTTTAAATGGAAATCTAACGAAATTTTGGGATCACTAAAATTTTTTATCAAAAATCAAAATTTTCCATAAAAAATCAAAATTTTTCACAAAAAAACTTTAAATGGCTGTAACTTTGTTATTATGCGTTTAAATGAAAATCTAACGAAATTTTGGGATCACTAAAATTTTTTAACAAAAATCAAAATTTTTCGTTAAAAATCAATATTTTTCACAAAAAAAACTTTAAATGGCTGTAACTTTGTTATTATGCGTTTAAATGGAAATCTAACGAAATTTTGGGATCACTAAAATTTTTCATCAAAAATCAAAATTTTCCATAAAAAATCAAAATTTTTCACAAAAAAACTTTAAATGGCTGTAACTTTGTTATTATGCGTTTAAATGAAAATCTAACGAAATTTTGGGATCACTAAAATTTTTTAACAAAAATCAAAATTTTTCATTAAAAATCAATATTTTTCACAAAAAAAACTTTAAATGGCTGTAACTTTGTTATTATGCGTTTAAATTGAAATCTAACGAAATTTTGAGATCACTAAAATTTTTTATCAAAAATCAAAATTTTCCATTAAAAATCAAAATTTTTCACAAAAAAACTTTAAATGGCTGTAACTTTGTTATTATGCGTTTAAACGGAAATCTAACGAAATTTTGGGATCACTAAAATTTTTCATCAAAAATCAAAATTTTTCACAAAAAAACTTTAAATGGCTGTAACTTTGTTATTATGCGTTTAAATCGAAATCTAACGAAATTTTGGGATCACTAAAATTTTTCATCAAAAATCAAAATTTTTCACAAAAAAACTTTAAATGGCTGTAACTTTGTTATTATGCGTTTAAACGGAAATCTAACGAAATTTTGGGATCACTAAAATTTTTCATCAAAAATCAAAATTTTTCACAAAAAAACTTTAAATGGCTGTAACTTTGTTATTATGCGTTTAAATCGAAATCTAACGAAATTTTGGGATCACTAAAATTTTTCATCAAAAATCAAAATTTTTCACAAAAAAACTTTAAATGGCTGTAACTTTGTTATTATGCGTTTAAACGGAAATCTAACGAAATTTTGGGATCACTAAAATTTTTTAACAAAAATCAAAATTTTTCATTAAAAATCAATATTTTTCACAAAAAAAACTTTAAATGGCTGTAACTTTGTTATTATGCGTTTAAATTGAAATCTAACGAAATTTTGGGATCACTAAAATTTTTCATCAAAAATCAAAATTTTTCATTAAAAATCAATATTTTTCACAAAAAAACTTTAAATGGCTGTAACTTTGTTATTATGCGTTTAAATTGAAATCTAACGAAATTTTGAGATCACTAAAATTTTTTATCAAAAATCCAAATTTTCCGTTAAAAATCAAAATTTTTCACAAAAAAACTTTAAATGGCTGTAACTTTGTTATTATGCGTTTAAACGGAAATCTAACGAAATTTTGGGATCACTAAAATTTTTCATCAAAAATCAAAATTTTTCACAAAAAAACTTTAAATGGCTGTAACTTTGTTATTATGCGTTTAAATCGAAATCTAACGAAATTTTGGGATCACTAAAATTTTTCATCAAAAATCAAAATTTTTCACAAAAAAACTTTAAATGGCTGTAACTTTGTTATTATGCGTTTAAACGGAAATCTAACGAAATTTTGGGATCACTAAAATTTTTCATCAAAAATCAAAATTTTTCACAAAAAAACTTTAAATGGCTGTAACTTCGTTATTATGCGTTTAAATCGAAATCTAACGAAATTTTGGGATCACTAAAATTTTTCATCAAAAATAAAAATTTTTCACAAAAAAACTTTAAATGGCTGTAACTTTGTTATTATGCGTTTAAACGGAAATCTAACGAAATTTTGGGATCACTAAAATTTTTCATCAAAAATCAAAATTTTTCATTAAAAATCAAAATTTTTCACAAAAAAACTTTAAATGGCTGTAACTTTGTTATTATGCGTTTAAACGGAAATCTAACGAAATTTTGGGATCACTAAAATTTTTCATCAAAAATCAAAATTTTCCATAAAAAATCAAAATTTTTCACAAAAAAACTTTAAATGGCTGTAACTTTGTTATTATGCGTTTAAATGGAAATCTAACGAAATTTTGGGATCACTAAAATTTTTTATCAAAAATCAAAATTTTTCATTAAAAATCAATATTTTTCACAAAAAAGCTTTAAATGGCTGTAACTTTGTTATTATGCGTTTAAATGGAAATCTAACGAAATTTTGTGATCACTAAAATTTTTCATCAAAAATCAAAATTTTTCACAAAAAACTTTAAATGGCTGTAACTTTGTTATTATGCGTTTAAATGGAAATCTAACGAAATTTTGGGATCACTAAAATTTTTCATCAAAAATCAAAATTTTCCATAAAAAATCAAAATTTTTCACAAAAAAACTTTAAATGGCTGTAACTTTGTTATTATGCGTTTAAATGAAAATCTAACGAAATTTTGGGATCACTAAAATTTTTTAACAAAAATCAAAATTTTTCATTAAAAATCAATATTTTTCACAAAAAAAACTTTAAATGGCTGTAACTTTGTTATTATGCGTTTAAATTGAAATCTAACGAAATTTTGGGATCACTAAAATTTTTCATCAAAAATCAAAATTTTTCATTAAAAATCAATATTTTTCACAAAAAAACTTTAAATGGCTGTAACTTTGTTATTATGCGTTTAAATTGAAATCTAACGAAATTTTGAGATCACTAAAATTTTTTATCAAAAATCAAAATTTTCCATTAAAAATCAAAATTTTTCACAAAAAAACTTTAAATGGCTGTAACTTTGTTATTATGCGTTTAAACGGAAATCTAACGAAATTTTGGGATCACTAAAATTTTTCATCAAAAATCAAAATTTTTCACAAAAAAACTTTAAATGGCTGTAACTTTGTTATTATGCGTTTAAATCGAAATCTAACGAAATTTTGGGATCACTAAAATTTTTCATCAAAAATCAAAATTTTTCATTAAAAATCAAAATTTTTCACAAAAAAACTTTAAATGGCTGTAACTTTGTTATTATGCGTTTAAACGGAAATCTAACGAAATTTTGGGATCACTAAAATTTTTTATCAAAAATCAAAATTTTTCGTTAAAAATCAATATTTTTCACAAAAAAACTTTAAATGGCTGTAACTTTGTTATTATGCGTTTAAATGGAAATCTAACGAAATTTTGGGATCACTAAAATTTTTCATCAAAAATCAAAATTTTCCATAAAAAATCAAAATTTTACACAAAAAAACTTTAAATGGCTGTAACTTTGTTATTATGCGTTTAAATGGAAATCTAACGAAATTTTGGGATCACTAAAATTTTTTATCAAAAATCAAAATTTTTCATTAAAAATCAATATTTTTCACAAAAAAACTTTAAATGGCTGTAACTTTGTTATTATGCGTTTAAATGGAAATCTAACGAAATTTTGGGATCACTAAAATTTTTCATCAAAAACTAAAATTTTTCACAAAAAACTTAAAATGGCTGTAACTTTGTTATTATGCGTTTAAATGGAAATCTAACGAAATTTTGGGATCACTAAAATTTTTCATCAAAAATCAAAATTTTTCACAAAAAAACTTTAAATGTCTGTAACTTTGTTATTATGCGTTTAAATGGAAATCTAACGAAATTTTGGGATCACTAAAATTTTTCATCAAAAATTAAAATTTTTCACAAAAAACTTAAAATGGCTGTAACTTTGTTATTATGCGTTTAAATGGAAATCTAACGAAATTTTGGGATCACTAAAATTTTTTATCAAAAATCAAAATTTTTCATTAAAAATCAAAATTTTTCACAGAAAAAACTAAAATTTTTCATCAAAACCTAAATTTTCTATAAAAAATCAAAATTTTAAAAAAAAACTTTAAATGGCTGTAACTTTGTTATTATGCGTTTAAATGGAAATCTAACGAAATTTTGGGATCACTAAAATTTTTCATCAAAAATCAAAATTTTCCATAAAAAATCAAAATTTTTCACAAAAAAACTTTAAATGGCTGTAACTTTGTTATTATGCGTTTAAATGGAAATCTAACGAAATTTTGGGATCACTAAAATTTTTCATCAAAAATTAAAATTTTTCACAAAAAACTTAAAATGGCTGTAACTTTGTTATTATGCGTTTAAATGGAAATCTAACGAAATTTTGGGATCACTAAAATTTTTTATCAAAAATCAAAATTTTTCATTAAAAATCAAAATTTTTCACAGAAAAAACTAAAATTTTTCATCAAAACCTAAATTTTCTATAAAAAATCAAAATTTTTAAAAAAAACTTTAAATGGCTGTAACTTTGTTATTATGCGTTTAAATGGAAATCTAACGAAATTTTGGGATCACTAAAATTTTTCATCAAAAATCAAAATTTTCCATAAAAAATCAAAATTTTCACAAAAAAACTTTAAATGGCTGTAACTTTGTTCTTATGCGTTTAAATGGAAATCTAACGAAATTTTGGGATCCCTAAAATTTTTTATCAAAAATCAAAATTTTTCATTAAAAATCAATATTTTTCACAAAAAAGCTTTAAATGGCTGTAACTTTGTTATTATGCGTTTAAATGGAAATCTAACGAAATTTTGGGATTCCTAAAATTTTTTATCAATCAAATCAACATTTTTCACAAAAAAACTTTAAATGGCTGTAACTTTGTTATTATGCGTTTAAATGGAAATCTAACGAAATTTTGGGATCACTAAAATTTTTTATCAAAAATCAAAATTTTTCATTAAAAATCAATATTTTTCACAAAAAACTTTAAATGGCTGTAACTTTGTTATTATGCGTTTAAATGGAAATCTAACGAAATTTTGGGATCACTAAAATTTTTCATCAAAAATCAAAATTTTTCACAAAAAAACTTAAATGTCTGTAACTTTGTTATTATGCGTTTAAATGGAAATCTAACGAAATTTTGGGATCACTAAAATTTTTCATCAAAATTAAAATTTTTCACAAAAAACTTAAAATGGCTGTAACTTTGTTATTATGCGTTTAAATGGAAATCTAACGAAATTTTGGGATCACTAAAATTTTTTATCAAAAATCAAAATTTTTCATTAAAAATCAATATTTTTCACAAAAAAACTTTAAATGGCTGTAACTTTGTTATTATGCGTTTAAATGGAAATCTAACGAAATTTTGGGATCACTAAAATTTTTTATCAAAAATCAAAATTTTTCATTAAAAATCAATATTTTTCACAAAAAAGCTTTAAATGGCTGTAACTTTGTTATTATGCGTTTAAATGGAAATCTAACGAAATTTTGGGATCACTAAAATTTTTTATCAAAAATCAAAATTTTTCATTAAAAATCAATATTTTTCACAAAAAAAACTTTAAATGGCTGTAACTTTGTTATTATGCGTTTAAATGGAAATCTAACGAAATTTTGGGATCCCTAAAATTTTTTTATCAAAAATCAAAATTTTTCATTAAAAATCAATATTTTTCACAAAAAAAACTTTAAATGGCTGTAACTTTGTTATTATGCGTTTAAATGGAAATCTAACGAAATTTTGGGATCACTAAAATTTTTTATCAAAAATCAAAATTTTTCATTAAAAATCAAAATTTTTCACAGAAAAAACTAAAATTTTTCATCAAAACCTAAATTTTCTATAAAAAATCAAAATTTTAAAAAAAAACTTTAAATGGCTGTAACTTTGTTATTATGCGTTTAAATGGAAATCTAACGAAATTTTGGGATCACTAAAATTTTTCATCAAAAATCAAAATTTTCCATAAAAAATCAAAATTTTTCACAAAAAAACTTTAAATGGCTGTAACTTTGTTATTATGCGTTTAAATGGAAATCTAACGAAATTTTGGGATCACTAAAATTTTTTATCAAAAATCAAAATTTTTCATTAAAAATCAATATTTTTCACAAAAAAAACTTTAAATGGCTGTAACTTTGTTATTATGCGTTTAAATGGAAATCTAACGAAATTTTGGGATCACTAAAATTTTTTATCAAAAATCAAAATTTTTCATTAAAAATCAAAATTTTTCACAGAAAAAACTAAAATTTTTCATCAAAACCTAAATTTTCTATAAAAAATCAAAATTTTTAAAAAAAACTTTAAATGGCTGTAACTTTGTTATTATGCGTTTAAATGGAAATCTAACGAAATTTTGGGATCCCTAAAATTTTTTATCAAAAATCAAAATTTTTCATTAAAAATCAATATTTTTCACAAAAAAAGCTTTAAATGGCTGTAACTTTGTTATTATGCGTTTTAAATGGAAATCTAACGAAATTTTGGGATCCCTAAAATTTTTTATCAATCAAATCAACATTTTTCACAAAAAAACTTTAAATGGCTGTAACTTTGTTATTATGCGTTTAAATGGAAATCTAACGAAATTTTGGGATCACTAAAATTTTTTATCAAAAATCAAAATTTTTCATTAAAAAATCAATATTTTTCACAAAAAAAACTTTAAATGGCTGTAACTTTGTTATTATGCGTTAAAATGGAAATCTAACGAAATTTTGGGATCACTAACATTTTTCATCAAAAATCAAAATTTTCCATAAATATCAAAATTTTTCACAAAAACTTTAAATGGCTGTAACTTTGTTATTATGCGTTTAAATGGAAATCTAACGAAATTTTGGGATCCCTAAAATTTTTTATCAAGAATCAAAATTTTTCATTAAAAATCAATATTTTTCACAAAAAAACTTTAAATGGCTGTAACTTTGTTATTATGCGTTTAAATGGAAATCTAACGAAATTTTGGGATCACTAAAATTTTTTATCAAAAATCAAAATTTTTCATTAAAAATCAATATTTTTCACAAAAAAACTTTAAATGGCTGTAACTTTGTTATTATGCGTTTAAATGGAAATCTAACGAAATTTTGGGATCACTAAAATTTTTTATCAAAAATCAAAATTTTTCATTAAAAATCAATATTTTTCACAAAAAAAACTTTAAATGGCTGTAACTTTGTTATTATGCGTTTAAATGGAAATCTAACGAAATTTTGGGATCACTAAAATATTTTATCAAAAATCAAAATTTTTCATTAAAAATCAATATTTTTCACAAAAAAGCTTTAAATGGCTGTAACTTTGTTATTATGCGTTTAAATGGAGATCTAACGAAATTTTGGGATCACTAAAATTTTTCATCAAAAATCAAAATTTTCCATAAAAAATCAAAATTTTCACAAAAAAACTTTAAATGGC